>JAFVLL020031477.1:0-86400 GCA_021397915.2 Tor tambroides
TGTAGACCGATTGAGTTGAATTAAGTCCAGTTTGTTTTCCAGAGAGCGAACGTTTGAGAGCATGAGTGTTGGGAGAGCCGGTCTTGTGGGGTTAGCCCTTAGCCTGGCTCGTATACCTCCGCGCTTACCGCGCTTCCGTCCTCTCTCGCACCGCTTGCGACGCCGCCTTGTGCGGGTAGCGTCAGTAGGCGAGGCCGCGGTCTCGAGGTCCGGCTTCAGCAGTAAACAAAGGCCTCGTAGCTTCTCAGTAGCCGCCGGCGACAATTTGTGTTTGTATGCGTTGTTGATATCCAAAAGGCTTTGGCGATCATAGATGTGTTTAGGAGTGATTTCCTTATGAATTAGCGGTAAATTGACACTATTTGGAGACGAACAGACGACATTAAAAGACATAAAAGCACCGTCTTTGGGACCTGGAGTAGCCGCAGCGTCTGACCGCGCCGCCATCTTGAGTCTTATTTAAAGCATGACATTTTTAAAAAATATGTATACTTTTTTTAAGATTTGACGTACACAAGTTCACATACTGTACAGTTAAGTGCACTTCTTTTTCAAAACGGACACTAGAAGTGAAAAGTGTCTGCCTACTCATTCTTAATTATTACTATACTTTTTACTACTATACTATATTTTAGAATAATAATATCAATGCTATATGCAATGCCACAAATAGGGAAGGGAATTATGTAGTAATTGTAATTTTTCTAGATTCCAGCTCACAATCTAGACACCAATTCAACCAACCAAAGATATTCATATAGACACATTATATTTGCCTGAAAACAAATGTTAAACATGTCTGTTTTTTAGATCACGATAGACATAAATTGAGCTGCATGTCAGCAGCTTAGTTTTGCAACCAGCTGAAGTTAAGCTGAACACGAGCTCAGGCGTGGCTCTCAGACATGTGGATGTGATTATCATGGATTCCAGAGAGATGCGTGTCTGCTCGTCACATCAGACAGACGGCTGTCATGCGGGAGGCTTTCTCTTTGTTCGGCAGAAGAAGGGCTGACTGTATGGATTTATCATAAAGGAGTCTCAACTCCTTCAATAAATTGCATTTACTGGAGTCATGTTCTTGGCAGCTTTGACTTGTTCTCTTCTCAGTTACTCACATCCACTGCTGTCGCTCTGATTAAGGGCTGATTTACTGTCTTTTCTTGAAAACACCCGGTCTAAAGAAGCGCTGTAGCTTGACGGTGGTTCGTGAATGAGACCCTGTGTTTTAGTTGTAGTTAGTTCACCCAAAATCATCATTTTCCCACTTTGTCATTCCAAAACTGTATGACCTGTATGAAAGTGTCAAAAATAGTCCATTTGATTAAATGAAGCCAAATGTGCTTCCTTATACGATGCACAAGAAGCAAAAATGAATGAGATTTGAAAGCTAGGTGTACTCAATATTTTAAGCAAATAAAAAAGTTTTACACATCAAAAAGCACATTTAAAAAAATAGAACTGCAACAAACGATTATTTTGATGATTGATTTATCTAATGATTATTAGAACGATTAATTGAATAATTTCACCAATTAATCATTTGGCTTTAATCAGCTTTTTTTTTGTAACTTTTTATTTATGATTTTTACATTTTTACAGAACATCTGTCAAGAACAAAAAAAAAAAAAAAAAAACTGTCATACCTTTTCTTTGCGGAGGAAACATTTGTACAGACTTTGATCAGCTTTTTATACAGCTTTTCTTAAAATATGAGTACATATTTGATACATGTTCATATACATAGGATTGCTTTACAGCAGAAAATCAAGTTGTAATTCTAACCAAAAGTGACACTGACATTATTTATTTATTTTTTTCATACTTAATACTATAAAGCTGCTTACTTTAAAGCAGTCTATTGCATAAAGTGTTATGCAAATAAACTAGGGCTGGTAATTTAACACATTAATTAGATTAATTAATTACGGTGAAAAATAAAGCATGTGGGTCATCTGACATTTCATACAGTTGATTGATGACAAATATGAGGCAGGGCAACAACTCACTGCTTGATGGAGCCTAGAGAACGTAGTTAGAATGTCCCTAGTCTCGCATAGCCAGATATTCAGACTGGCAGCTGAAGGTCTTGAATCTATGGTCGCTTTCATTGGCCAAGGCCCGCCCATGAGGCCATTTGACCGACATGTCAAACAACCAATCACAGTTCGTTTTGTTCAGCATCACGTTTCAGGGCGTGGAAATGTCGTCTGTGGGCGTGACGTCTGAGGCTGAGACTAGAATGTCCCTAAAATTCAAGATATGGGGCAAAAATGCCCCTGTTTGAGTTTTTGTCTCATATTTACATCATATAGTTAAGCAATATCACACGAGCAATGGGCTAAGTGCAATATCACACGAGTGCAAATGTGATACTGATCTTATGTAAGAAGTTAATATTGTGTTATGTTTTACTCAATTTTGCCAACGAAAATATAAAGACAAAGCAGAACCATTCGTCTCCAAACAACACACAGCTGCATTTCATTTCTTAATGCTCGTTTTGAACGAATTGGGTGAACAATTTGGTGCGTTGAACCATTGGCCATAAGCGTGTTGGATTTGAAGCGGCGCTGCACAGACCGATCGGTGTATGACATCAAAGGACCGCGAGAGTGATTCAAAAGCAATAAGGAGTCATCTGCTCTCTATAGCTCTTGCGGTACTTTGATGTCTAACACCGATCGATCTGATCGTGATGATCCGCTTCAAGTAGAACAGGCCTAATGATTCAATGGAGCATTCATAAAGAACCATTTACTTCACTCCTGAATGAATCAGCCATTTGAACTAATCAAATGAATGAATAAATGACTCGATGTCTTAATCATTAAGACATTTACCACCACCTACTGCCAGTTTTAGTTTATTGTTTAGAGTATCATTTCATCAAAGGAATCATTTCATGTTTCCATAGGAATAATAATAAAATAAATTATTAAAGGTATAGTTCACCCACCCAAAAATGACAATTGTGTCATCATTTACTCATCCTCATGGTCCAAAAGAGTATATGTAATAAATTTGATTAAACTAATTATTTCTTGCTGAAGCTACTTTTTGTAATGTCTGTTTGATGTTTACACAACAATGAGTTTAAATTATCTTTTGGGAGTAATTCCTCAGCCAAATTTGATGTGCGATTAATTTGCGATTAATTAATTGCCACATCATGTAATTAATTAGATTAAAAATTTTAATCGCTTACCAGCCCTAAAATAGTGTTGATTGCAGACCACTAAGATCAGATGCTTTCTTAACTGCTGTTTTCTCACTGCTGTTATGATTGTTGTGTGTTTATTCTGTTATTGAGGGGAAATTATGCAACACATATTTGCATATTCATCTAAATGCTTCTCTCTCAGAAGCTCTAGGATGTTCGTTTGCATATTAAACTTATTTTTTTTTACCCCTAAATGAAGAACGAAAAACAACTTCGCCATCGGTGTATTGGGGCCTTTACACATGGCAGCATTTTTTGTTCGTAGTTTTGTAAAACTTTCCCGCACTCTACTGGTTTGGCTTTGTTTGCACTTCTTATAAAAGTGTCGTCTTCCATTTGAACTGACTCTTCGCAAAGACCTGCCCCCCTTCGTTACTGTTGCTACATCATGTTACTTTTGGTATGAAACAAAGTGATTTTTTTAAGAAATTCAAACAATAAATAGCGTGGAGTGGCTCTTTAATGTGTGGTGACAGATCGCTGTAGCGCCTCAGTTCAAGCAGCACACGTGAACCGATAATCTCTTTCTCTTTACTAGTTAAAACACAAAATAAACATGAATAAACATCAGAAGGTATCTTGTTTTAACCAACATCATTAGACACCATTTTTCAAGTCCACCAATGTTAATCTACTCTCCTCTCGGGTTTGTTCGTCGGACAAAAATGGCAGATTCTGCATTTTGATTGATCAGATCACCTGTCAGTCAAACTCCCAGCAAAGGGTCAATTGTATTACAGTCTTGTGCTACAGCGCCACACTGGTCAAACCATGTTATTGCAGGCCCTTACTTTAGGTCAAACGAGATCAAACAACTACTCGACAACAAATGTTTGTTGTTGTTGTTGATAATGTCGACTAATCATTTCAGACCTATTTGAAAAATATAACTAAAATGGTATATACTCGCGTAAGATAAAGAATCCAGACAAATCAGAAGAAGCTGTTTTATTCTCCCTGAGGCAGGCCACCTTGTAGATGTGATGCATTACTACTCACTTCTTAAACAAACATTAATGTGTGTCTAAACACATCAGGCAAACTAAGTAACAGTAGACACAATTAGACACAACAGAGTGATAGTATTGCTTATCAAGCAGTCCAAACTAAATGAGTATTGGTGAAAAAACGCAACAATCCATCTCCATTTACGTTAATTAGAAAAAAGAAGTCAGGACATTCTGCTAAACTTCTCCTTTTGTGTTTTATGGCAGGAAAAGGAAGTCAGTGATGACAGAATTTTCGGGGAAATGATTCATTTAAAGAGACGAAAGTTATGTTGTCATGTCATTCCAAACATGTATTACTTCATTTCTTCTGTGGAACATAAAATAAGATGATATAAGAAATGTCTATTTTCTTCCATACAATTGAAGTCAGCAGTAACCAAAACTGTTACCAGCATTTTTCATAATGCACATTTTCATTTTCATTTTTGGATGAATCATCACTTTAAAGGCCTGTTTTGCAGTGTCTGGGGAGTCTGTGACTCTGTCAGTGTTGTCAATAAATGACATGATGGTAAGCAGCAGCAGTAGTGTTGATAGAGCAGGAAATTACTGTCGTCCCCATCAGGATACTCTCAAAGGATCCATAAATGTCAGTGAGGATTTGACCATAAAAATCAATCCTTCCTTCCTTTTCCAACTCAATGCTATTTCACCTAGGGTTTGAACAGCAAAAACAGGCAAGAAAATTACACTGTTATGGCAAGAAATTTCAGGCAATCTTGAGGGAATTTTCACTTCTTATCAAAATATTTAATGAGTAATCAGAAAACCTCTTAAATATCACTAAAGGTTTTTCACAAACAGTTAACAGTAAGTTTTGGTTCTTGAAATCGCACCATTCAAAAAAACTGTTACACACAGCTGCTTTGTTTCAAACTAGTTTATTTTAAATATACAATGTATATTCAACTTTATTTTTTCAATCTGTGGACCATTACATAATTCTGTACTTCCAATTGTTTTGATGGCCTTGTAGTTATTCTAAAATGTGGAAAACTGTAATGAATTATGAGTAGGTGTGTCCAGATTTTTTGGTAGTGTGCATACTGTTTGTGTAATTATAATATGTAAAATAGTGCCATTAAGATTGAGGCTATTTATGTACTCACTGGTCCACTGCAGCCTATCAAATGCCCACATGCATTCTACTGGAGAACGCTGGACTGCAAAGTCCTGCATTATGATGCTGTCAAGTTTTATTTGAGAAAATGTGGATACAGTTAAATGGAGCTAAAAAAATGAAATTTCAGAAAAGTCTTTGTTATGGACCCATGCAGCTCATTCATTGTGCGGAGAGTTTTATCTGTGTGCCGTCATTCTGATGGTGCTGAGTCACAGTAGAAGACATTGTTCTTCAGCTTAATAAATGAGCTGGCAACAGTAAAAGCTGTGTCTGGCAGAATGACGTATCCCTTTGCTTCATCATTAGTATTGAAACAGACATGAGTGAGAACTAAGGCACCATTAAGTTTCAGCGTTTAAATGTTTGCATTCCTTTGGTGTTTACGGCAATGTGTTAAAAACCAGTGAGCTTTTTTATTACATCTATTGCTTTTATTTGTTCCATTAGACAAAACAGATGTCATTTGTTTAAATGCACATCCAGATTCGACACATGACATCATGCAGTTCCCCTCAGCCTTTTTCAATAAACATGACATTACATTTATGAGCAAAATTAATTATGCAACATAATTATGTGACCTAAAACGACCAATCTAGACTCATTAGAAAAACTTACATTTTTGCATGTACCTATACATACAATTCACTGCATTTTCTGGCTGAAGTGAATACTAGAGGTAGTAAAATGCTAACAACTTTTGTTCCTTTTCAGAGAAATTTTGATTACAGGGGCAGATTATCAATTGATAAACACATTGTTTTTGTGTGATTCCTTTCACAATACTATGTTATGACCTCAAAACACTTTTACCATACTAAATGTTTAGTTAACTAATACATTTTGACATTTACATCATGTAACCTTCTCCATATGTATGGATTTTCTGATATAGTAAACATGCTCGGTAGCACACCCGGTACAGCATTGCACTTGTATTGCAGAGCGATCAAACACTTGTAGAAGCAAGCTAAAATTGCATTGTTGCTTGGGCAAATGCATTTTTATCTCACATTTGCTGTTGTTAACACTACTGGTTAGAAGATTAGTGTAGGTGGAACATTATATTCAAATCCAGTAGATAATTAACCTTTTAGCGCCACTGACTGGATATTTCATTGTGTTAAGTGTAAGAAACAGCGTCATAAAATGGTGCCAGATTCACGTTCATCTGTTTGAATTACAGAAGTACTGTTTGAAGGTGTTGCGAAATTACTGATAAACTCTTGGGCCTTTAGAACTATAGAACTGCTGTGCTGGAAAATGTCGCTCAGCTGATGAATTCAAGCTCTGCTATAGTCATTAGTGAACGAATGTGTAAAATGCACATATGATCTACTTCAACGCTACACTTTGGAAAGACACAGGTGTGATTTCATTGGTCCACAGCTGCTCTTGGACTGAAATAAGGGCCTGTAACCAAAACTCTACAGATGGGAGGAAAATGTTAATTGGTGCCAGCAAAGAAAAATAACATATAGCTGCGAGTGAACGTTACGGGGCATTCAGGACCGGAGTATAAACGGAGGGAAAATGTTCCATTATGTCAATATGTCTATGTAGAGCAGGCCACGCATACAGATCAGGAAGGAGGGGGAATGAGCATTTGTTGAATGCATTATAATCAGCAACCGCTGGTGCTTTACTGCAAAATCACATTTAGTTTTGCTTTTTCACTATTAGGGCTGGGTATTGTTCAAAACGTTTCGATACCGATACGATACCTTGAGTTCGATACCGGTTCCTGAACGATACTTTTTTCGATACCAGTTTTATGAAATCAGTTTTAACAAGATTACATTATCTCAAAAACCTTTGGTTTTATTTTTTTCAGCTTGTTGACATTTATACAGACTCAAAGACTCATCTCCTGAGACACTGCACAAAGAAACAAAATATGTCCAACACAATAAAGTTTTCAGTTTACACTAGTGCGTGTTCATTTTAAAACGCATAGCTCAGACCGAATCATCATTTCTATTCATTTATTCTAGGTTGTTAAAGACTTCAAGAAATTGAAAATCTTTATCCACTTTCATAAGTGGGTGTTTTATTTTCATATGTTTATTGTTATTAAATTCTGTGTTGTAGTATGTCTAATTATTTGAATGCATAAAAACTACTTAGTTTATTCAAATTTTTTCTTAAAATAGCCTTATGAAATGTTTTATTTTTCCTCAGAAATTCTGTGTTCTGTATCTGGTTTTCAAATGAAGGCATAAAACATTAATTTCATTTGTCTTTTAAATTATTGAAAATCAAACTTTATTTATTTATTTTGGCAAACAAAATTTTACTATTAAAATTAAAACATGGAAGAAATGTTGTGATCATTACTTTAAAAAAAATAAAGTTTTAATTTTAATAGTAGCCTAGTAGTAGCAGTATGTACACTCTGCTGAACAATATTAATATATTTCTGCCGCAGTGTCTTCC
Organism: Tor tambroides; assembly: GCA_021397915.2. Classification (NCBI taxonomy): domain Eukaryota; kingdom Metazoa; phylum Chordata; class Actinopteri; order Cypriniformes; family Cyprinidae; genus Tor; species Tor tambroides. The sequence continues at coordinate 7,793 of JAFVLL020031477.1, forward strand.
AAGTTAAACCGAACTTTTATTTTGACGGGTTGCCTGAATACCTTTACATTTCTGTGTGTATATAATATGACGCTAGTTTTACTCAAATCAAATGGTAAAATGCTCATGGAGTGACTCTCAGAGCAGTTCTGGAGATGTTGTTCATGTGTTTATGACCTCATTTAGACGGCAGACGCTGAAATCACCGCGAGCGTCACACGCGCTTCAGCACCGCGCGATATAAAGAGAAGACTGCTCCGTGCGCTTTCGAATTGCTCTCGCAGATGTCAAACACTGATCAATCAGCTCAGTGCCGCGTCGCTTCTAGTCAAACACACCTAGTGCTGCAGGCTTATTGCCTCACTGACGTTGATGAGATTAACCCCTTAGGTATCGAAATTTGGTACCGAACGACAAGACGTTTTTCGATACTCCGTGGTATCGAGGCAATTCGGTCGGTGCCTAAAAAGTATCGAACTCGATACCCAGCCCTATTCACTATCCAGTCAATTATTCAAGTCCATCTCTACAACCAGTTCTACTCAGAAGTGTTACACTGCCATTACACACTGATGTTAAACTTTTCTATATTATTGTTCTCTAGATGGAGCTTCTGGATAAATTCCCTGTGGAAGGTGGACAGAAGGATCCAAAACGCAGAATCATTCCCTTTTTACCAGGTAAATATCGTTCCAGAACGCCCCTTTCTATACATTCATTAAATTCAATTCATGGTCTACAGAAATTCAGTTCAATTAATTAAGCACAAAACAATCCAGCAGTGGAAGCAAGTGCCTATGAAGCACCATGAGCAAAGATTTCAAGTCAGAGACTCAGCAACTGGCATTTAGATGATTGGAAATGCTATCAAATAGCTTTCTCCCGATATTGTAGAGCTCCAGCACAATGGTTTGACTTATGACATGTATATACAGAATTAGCTTGGAATTATTTACAGTTCAGAGTGTTACCGTTGATTGGTTTAGACTGAACACCTGGCTATAATTAAGCAGCCTGGAAGGTTTGTTTGCTTGTGGATCAGACAGTCTACAGGCACCTGAATGTTTTCTTACATAGCAGCACTTGACAGCCGTTTAACCAGTGTCTGAACTTACTGACACAGCACTTTGTCTAGAATCTACACTGAAACCCCTGTAATTAGCCAAGCGTCATCTACACCACTCAACATCCATTAGTGAGCTTTATAAACACACTCGTTAAAGATGTGATTGCATTGGATTAGGGCTGCTCGATTATGGCAAAAATCATAATCATGATTATTTTGGTCAATATTGTAATCACGAATATGAGTGGGTCCAAAACTTTATATGAGTGATTAATTTAAAGATAGCAATACAATAGAAAAAAGATACAAATGAAACAAACAGTGCTTTTTTTGCAAAAAAAAAAAAAAAGAATACTGAATACTTTTATGCAAGTCTAAAGTATTCTAACAGCCTACTACAGAAATTTAATAGGCTAATTGACTAAACGTTCACTTTACTCGTCCGTGTTCTGTTTCGTCTCTGAGTACATTCACAGAACAGCCCAAGTTCTCTTTCACGCTTTTAAAAACACGACATCAAATAAACATTAATAAATCAAGCACATCCCATTTTATAAAAGTCACGTTACATGATTTTACTGATTTGCATGTGAAATTGGGCTTTTATGGAGGAGCGAATGCGCACCTCTGGAAAGGGGGCGGAATGGGGTGCAATAATCCTTTTATATCGATTATTGTCTTTTCATAATCGTTTGAAGTCGAATTGAAACTGAATTTTGATTAATTGCACAGCCCTACATTGTATCATTTGTCCATTAAAAACAAGTATTAACAGCAGCCTTAACAAGATGTAGAAGTATGATTCTTCACTTAAGAGAACTTGTCTGTCCCATTAATGATTTGGGCAAGAGTACAGGGAAAAATATTTTAGTTTAAAAAAAGATATATTGTAATACCTTTAAAAACTTGAAAAATTAAACTCCAAATTATGTTTCATCTGCTTTAAAAATTCCATATGCATTTTTATCATTTTCATCATGCAAACCTTCACATGCATTTTAGCATGATGTGCAGTGGTGAGTATTGTTAATATTGTGTATAATGGTAATGACCGTTTTCAAATAACATGGGTGATGTAAAAATATTAAAATTAATTACATTTCTAAATTCAGTGCAATGGGAAAGAGATTAAAACATATGTGACCCTGGATCACAAAAGCAGTCTTAAGTCACTGGGGTATATTTGTAGCAATAGCCAAAAATACATTGTATGGGTCAAAATTATCCATTTTTCTTTTATGCCAAAAATCACTAGGATATTAAGTAAAGATCATGTTCCATGAAGATATTTTGTAAATTTCCCACCGTAAATTTATCGAAACGTAATTTTTGATTAGTAATATGCATTGCTAAGAACTTCCTTTGGACAACTTTAAAGGCAATTTTCTCAATATTTTTATTTTTTATTTTTGACTGGTTTTGTAGTCCAGGGTCACATATTTACCTTACCTTAAAAGAAATGCAAATGGAAGTGACTGTCTGAACAGATGCATTAACAGCTGTTCATTCAAATTAAAATGTGTATTGCATCAAATATTTGTCTTGGTGTGAACAGACCTTTAGTCAGTTTAAATTCCAATTAAACAATAATTGCTTCAGTTGAGATATTTAGATAAAAAATAATGCATAACACTTTTCTTAGCGGTGTCATACTGTAACATCTATGACCCTGTTTACATTGAAAAGACCCTCACCTCAAAATCTGATCAAAGGAGCCACATGTAAATACCAGGTGTGAACAGTAATCAGTCTCGCCTGATCACTTGGCTGTTAATACAGTGTGAACAGGATTTGTTGTAAATACAGGGCAGTAACCCAACACATTTACACACACGCACCACATCACACACACCAAGGCGTTTTTCAGCCTCATTTTTCTGAATGTGCCATTGCTAAAAAAAAAACATGACCTGGGTCTTTGGGTGGGATAGTCTAGTTATTTTCCCACATGTTTCACTTTATATTTTTACTTCTTTCAGCTAAAATGGACCACAGTATATGGTTTTAGTTCAGCAGGATATGAGTCATAAAACTTAAGAGGCTCATTTGTGTTCATTTCTTGGTATTGTTTTATGGGCCACAATCTTTGTTTGGGCAAGTTTCATGCTTGTGGTCTTCCAGCATCTGATAAAATGGATATAAAGCATGAAGGGAGATTCCCAAACGTTTCCCAAAATTGCCTTTCAAACCCTGTAAAGAGTGCTGATGAATGAAGATGCTGGTGAATGCAGGTTGTGTTTGTGATGATCGTCTTTATTTCCTAACAGGCAAGATTCTCTTCAGAAGAAGCCACATCAGAGACGTGGCCATGAAACGCCTGAAACCCATAAATGAGTACTGTAGGGTAAGTTAGAAAAGTAACAGTACACACAACAACCATCTCACCTGTCTGTAGCATTACTTTTACACAGTAAAATTAAAACTATCCAATATGTTTATTTACAATATTTCAATACACAGCCCAGTCCATGCTGCAGAAGTCACCCTAAATAAACGTTCATCCTTTACTCATGTCATCCCTGACGCTTATGACTGTTTTTTTCTGTGAAAAAACAAAGGGAGAAATTTAGCAGAATGTTCAAGATGCTCTTTTCCATTAGAAAAGAACACAAAGCACCATAAATGTAGTTCAGTAGTCTGCTGTAGCTCTCAAATCTCATGTAAGTGCAAAATATGGAGGTGTTGTGTGAGATTTGACATCAGTGACATCAAACAGCATAAATATTCATGTCTCGTAACTAAACTTTGAATATGTGAAAGTGGAGATTTATATTTGAGAGCTGATCTACAGTGAATGGTGAGATTTTTAGTGAATAATTAGAGAAAAGACGAAAAACCGGTACAATTTTTATTATAATTTTTTTTTTATAGTGGATACTTATGTTCACACCAAGGCTGCCAGCAATATTACAATTTAAAATAAATGTTTTCTATTTCATTATATTTTAAAGGTGCAGTATGTTGGACAACTAGTGGTTGAAGTGGGTACTGCAGTCCAAATTCAAATTATTAGAGCGAGTTGTTTCTCAGGCTGGACGCTCACACAGGTTGCCAGATTTAGGACGTGCAACAGGATTGAGTGCAATTGACAATATTAGGTGACAAGCCTTACACTGTAAGCTGGTGAGCTGATTTATCCATGTTGTAATAAGCCTCTTGACATAAGGCTTTTTGATCAGGGTTTCCGCGGGGTCTTAAAAAGTCTTAAAATGTCTTAAATTTAGTTGTATCAAATTTAAGGCCTTAAAAAGTCTTAAATTGTACAAGAAAGTCTTAATTATGATCAAGAGGTCTTAAATTTGGAGACGGAAAGTCCAGAATTGCGATATGGCTTAATGTGAAGATTGGGCTATGATTTCATTAAATAAACATGAGCGCTGCAAGTTCAAGTCCGGTGCTGCGCTGCTTTGTGTACCGTCTTTACCGGGAAAACCGTTATATTTCAGCCAAACGCGACACCTGCTGGCAGAGAGTGAATCAGTTAACATAGGTTAAACTAGTGCGCGTACGAGTTTCACTGCACGATTCAGTCTATTAAAATACATTTAGAATGATCACATAATTTAAGATATGGGGGCAGAAAATATATAGCCTATATTTATATCATTTCATATAATATCACATGAAGAGTGCCATTCTTTTCTCCAAAAGTCAGCATGATTACAAATGTGGTTTTGATTTTATGCAACAGTTCAATAAACAAGAAGTTAATATTAAGAGACTTGCGTTTTAGACACCATATTGCCTGTTTTTGCTCTATTTCTCCAACAAAAATTATTCCAAACACAGCTACAGCAGTGTTTCTCTGAGCAACATGACGGTGTTTTGTTCCTGAATGAATCAAACGTTTAAATGATTCGGTTCAATCGCAATGACTCACTTATTAACAGTGACTTACTGCCACCTATTGGCCGTTTTAATTTCACATTTAAAGTCTCTTCTTTTCTTTTTTTTAATTAACATCAGTTTTATCATATCAAAATATCAAAACATTTTTTATGCATTTGTAACTGCAGGTTAGCATTCTATGTCCTTCCGAGCTGCATTAAAGTGTGTGTAAATACATCTAAATGCCACTTCAGATGCATTGCAAAGATAAATTATGTTGATACTGATTTCATTTGCTTGGTAACAGCCCAAATGCAAGAATTTGACTCAAAAGATGATGCAGACTTTTAGAAAAAATGGCTTAAAGGTAAAAATGCCCATAAAACTTATTGGAAAAGACTCATTTCTATCACTGCTGTGAACTGACCACACAAAATATGAAGAATATCAAAAAAATTCAGGAGTCAGCTGTCCATGGTAATCTTTAAGATACCAGCACAATAAAACACTCAGCAAAATATTGTCTAATTATCGTTATCGATAAAATCCCAGAAAATATCAAGATATCATTTTTTTGTCAATTTCGCACACCCCTAATTCATGTTATTTAGTTTATATAATAATTTATTGATGATAATTGTTAAAATCAATATAATTAATACTTTTGACTTATCCATTTTCTTAAAAATGGTTTAAAGGCTGAAATGTAAAGTTTATTATTTTATAAAACTTTTTGTTTTTGTGAAAACTTGTATCTGAATGCTTTTGGCAGTTGTTTTACAGTTTAATATGGTCCTATAGACATTGCCCTACCCCACTTATATGGTATTAATTTTATTTGTGCAGGTCTTAAAAAAGGTCTTAAAGTCCTAAATCTGAGCTTAAAAATCCTGCAGAAACCCTGTTGATGGATGCTGAGGTTTTTTAAGTCGGGTAGAATCTGTGATCTCTGATCCAGTTCATTTACTGGCTTCAGTATGCTGTGTTTTCCACCAACTGGCAACCCAAGCTGTGGAAATACTGTTGGGTAAACTGTAAATGGGCGGAGTCACACAGACCAAAACAAAAACAAACATTCTGGCACAGAACACACATTTCTAAGCAGAATAACTGGCTGTAGCATTGTTTATCGGAGAAACAAGTATGTGAACTGTTTCCTAAATATCTGTATTTTTATGCATTAGTACAGTCAAAAAAAATTTTTAAATGTAATTTATTCCTGTGATCAAAGCTAAAATTTCAGCATCATTGCTCCAGTCTTCAGTGTCACATGATCCTTTAGAAATCATTCTAATATGCTGATTTGCTGCTCAAGAAACATTTATATTATCGCTGTTTTATCAAAGTAAAAATGTGGAAGCCTCAATACAGTGTCAGTTTTCAGGATTCTTTGATGAACAAAGTTAGGGCGAACAGCATTTTTTGAAATAGAAGTATTTTGTAACATTTAAAAAAAACATTATTGTCGTTTTTGATTTATTGAATGCATCCTTGCTGAATAAAAGTATCAATATAAAAAAAAAATCCTTAGTGATTCCAGACTTTGAAATGGTAATGTATGTCTTAGCATTCAGCAAACTCACCTTTTATAAGAACTTCATAGAGATTTTTCAAAGTGGTAAGTAGGAACCAGAAGTAGGTTAACTTCAGAGAGATCATGTATAAATTCTACTGCTTCAAGCCAGTTTTTCTATGGTGGTCTGCGCTGTGAATTGAATTTCCTTAACATAAAAGACTGTTCCGTCTTAAGTAACTGTCAGGCTTTTAGTGGAAGGGTTAAGAGGGGAAAAAAAGCCAGGAATCCACATTTGGCAGCGTAATGTCTGCTTTAGGGCTGGGGTTTGGAGCTGCGCTGAGTTAGCTTTGGTCAGCACATCATGGCTTTTTGTTGAGTTTTTAAAGGGCTGTTTCTAAAGGAAACTACTTTTTAAAATGTTGCTTCAAGTGCTTTTTTTTTGAGGGATGCCTGTGTGAGCGGTCATGATCTGTGAAGGAGGATTTCACCTTTTCTGACTGTAACATTCTCCAAGTCATAATTCAGTTCCAGTAATTCAAAGCACCCCTCACTTCCCAGACACCTACTGTAAACAAACGGTCGTCATCAGCGGATGAATCAGTGCTGTCGTGTGTTGGCTAGAAGAAATGAAGCCTACACTGCTTGTTTGAAAAAACAGCATTATTTCACAGTATTTCCTATTTATTTAACTATAAAATAGAAGTCTGTTCATTTCTTTTAAACTGAATTAAATTAAATGTTTGCCTTTAAACTCAAGGAGCAAATGGGTACATTTTTCTTGAGTTGCATTCAAAATTGAATACAGAGTAGTATGGATGCTTGTTTTCACCATGGAATAAAAACAAAAAAGGCAATTGCGACTTTTTGTCTCACAATTTTGACTTTTTTTTTCAGAATTGCATGATATAAACTTGCAATCGTGTGTTACAAATTCAGAACTGTGATATATACTCCCAATTGTGTTACAAAGTACTCACAGTTCTTTTTTTTTTTTAAACAATTACAAGTGTATATCATGCAATTCTGACATTATAACTTGCCATTGCAAGTTTATCTCACAATTCTGAGAAAAAAATGTCAGAGATAAAAAGTATTGCAATTAACTTTTTTCTATTTTATTTTTATCCCATGGCGGAAATGGGCTTCCATAGAGTAGATACTGTATTTGAATAAGAATATGAATGCTGTGAATTCAGACATACTAGTCTTTTCACACATTGCTTTTCATCTACTATATATTTAAAAAGTAGGCATATTTGGATGCAGGGTTTATGTTTTCAGTTCAGCTGCTAACTGGTCATTAAGCTAAGTTTTCACTGAGCGTTGGTGATTTAAGGCGGGTCATTAGTGATGTCATGCAGACAGTGGAGGTCACATGATCCTGATACAGTTACATACGGCAGTCGAATGGGAACTTACAGCAGAGAGTTAGTAAGCATCATAATAAGTGTCTGTGTGAACGGCCCTTCAGCTGACCGGTTCACTTTTGCTGGAGCAGGATCTTTATTAATTGAGGTGAAAGGTCAGAAATGCTGTTAAGATATTTGTTTTGTCAGGTAAATGGAAACCAGTAGTACTCAAGAGGTTATTTTGGCTTGAGAAGCAGACATATTAGCAATTACTTTTCTTGGAAATCTGAATTTTTTCTTTTTAATTTTTCAAAGAGTCAACATGTTAAGAAAAAAACATGTCTGTTTCCCACAAATACAATGTGCTGAACCTGTTCTTCAGACTTTACACATCTCTCATGTTTTTCTTTTTTGTTTGTTTGTTTTTTGTTTTGATTTGTTTTTGGGGTTTTTTGGTCAGACTGGCAAAAAAAAAGCGTTAAAAATATTTATTTTAAATAATTTATTTGGTTTTGCATGAAAATAGCCATTTAACCCAGTAAATCCTGACAGATGAAAGATGTCATAAACATCTAATAAAACGGAATGGAACAGTTTATTGAACAAACATACATATGTACATAAATAAATAGTTTGAATATGTTTTATATATATATATATATATATATATATATATATATATATATATATTTGATAAATTTGGCCTTATGGCTCATAAAGTATGATATAGGAAAATATGGAGCTCATACTCACACAATTTTATTCAGAAGACCAAATTGAGCAAAAATACATGCAATTTGGTGCCAAAAGTAAGATGCTTGTAATGTAAGTCAATGAGAGTATCAATCAGTATAGCAGATACTTGCGTAAAATTATAATATCAGTTGACAATAATATAGTAAAATTATATTTAAATGCTTAGTTTTATGATCAAAGCTCTGTAGTTTTTTATTGTGATGGCAAAATATATAATGCAATACTATATTGCAATGATGACTGAAAGATGAACAAATGTTCCTCAAAAGAAAAATGAATTATGAATAATCAAGTAAATTGCGGGGAAAAGTGTTTCAAATTGTTAACTAAGAGTTTTCCCTCAATAAACTCTTAATTTGCTGGTTTTTGATAGTAAGTAAGGTAGTTGTTGTAGTAGTTATGTTTAGGTATTGGGTCGGTTTAAGAGATCTACAGTATAATCATGCATTAATATCTCCTTTATAAGAACTAATAACAGCCAATATGCTAGTAATATGCATGCTAATAAACAACTAGTTAATAGTGTTCTCTAATCTAAAATGTTACCCATTTACTTTCGGATGAATTAAACTGTAAGGCATTTTACTTGGTAAAAAAAGTATGAACTATCAATCAGACTGTGTACAACAGGTCTTTCAGCAAAGTTTTGATCATGCTGATCATTTATTAATTTATTTGACCCTCTAAATCTAGCACTCTCTATTCTAATTCTATTCTTAAAAAAAAAACAACTTAGCTTTTCTAATCTTTTTATATTCAGTTTTCTTTTGATTTATTATATAATTAACAAAAGCAAAAAAGGCCTCTAACACTAGCTTGCTCTATTCTATTTGTTTTCTTCTTATTTATCATATAATTTAAAAAAAACTTTGCTAGGTGTACTGCATTAAGCTTGTTACAGCACTTGCATATTATTGCTCTTTTGTTGGTTTTGATTGCTTCTATTGTCCTCGTTTGTAAGTCGCTTTGGATAAAAGCATCTGCTAAATGACTGAATTTATTTAATACAGGTATATAAATTACAATATAGTAGACTTCTTAGGATTAAACTTCCAAGATACAACTGGATGCCACTCGCAGAATTAGGTGTTATTTAAATAGTACAGTATATACTGCAGTATGTAGTGAACAATAACCTGTTATGAACACAGTGCATGCTCTTCTCTGGCGATACTCACGAACATTCATCTCTTTCTCTCTGTCTCTCACCCTCTCTCTCTCTCTCTTTCTCCCACGTACATACACACATAAAACAATCAAGGTAATGCACCCACCCAATAGAGTGCATTTACTATAATTGGCCTCCATATACCAGTGTCTTCAGAGAATGCTAATGAGCGGAGAGGTCAGGTACTGACCCCTGGGGGGAAGCATCAATCTGTGCACATCCATGGAAACCGCTGGAATAAGATCCATATCCATCCAATCTTCATGCAAACCAATGCTGAGAGGAAGACCAGTCATCAGCCTCGTCCCGTATCTTAATAAAACAATTCCAAACACCCTTTTCATTAAGAAAATTGAGCATTGGGCAAACGTGCAATTGCAAGAGTAATTGGCGAGTCAAAAGCAATTGTGAGAAATCGGCCCAGGCTCTGTTAGTAAAGGGCACCTTGAGCAGATGCGTCCATATGTGAATTTTAAAATTCCAGTCAGGTCAGGCATCATAACTCATTGCGTGGACAGAAGGGACGTCCGTCTGAAGGACACTAAAGCAGCACTCAGCTTTATTAAATTAAAGCTCCTCTGCCAAAATATACAACGGCAAAAAGCATCTTCTGTCAGCCAGGAGGCACACAGAGCTTTATTAGATGTGGGACTGGATCTGAAGCCAGAGCTGAAAGCTCATGTGGGTCGTTGATCAAGCAGAAACAACTTGCCATCAATGCCTAATAAAGCACACAGCCCATCTGCCCTCATGTCATGCCCCTGATATGAAAGCATAACATTGAGATTCACAGCTTGATGTCCATGATTATGCATTTAAGAGTGTTCTGCATTCAAATAAATGAGAATAAAAACAAAAGAAATGAATGACTTCCAGTTGCTGTTGGTGTAAATGTGTCTCTGTGTCTATGTGACTTTTGCATGCTGTGTTATAAAGAAAGCATTTAGGCTTAGTGTCGAATAAAAAAGTGAAGGTATGTTCTTTAGATGATTGTAGAAGAAATGGATTATAATTCTAAACAACTTATGGTTTGCTTAATACATTTTTCATAAATTGAATATGTAGTGTATGTGAATTGTTGATCTTATTGGCAACTTACACTTCTGAATGTGTCACAACAGCTAGTAGTTATGTATGTTTTCTCCTCAGGCCCTGATCCAGCTGCCAGTGTATATTTCCCAATGCGAGGAGGTCCGTGTGTTCTTTGAGACGCGTCCTGAAGACCTGAACCCACCAAAAGAGTATGTTTGCACTCCATGCAGTACACACACATGTTCAGAATCAGTCAAAGTGACACAGATAACTTGATGAGCCTTCATTTATATTGAGGGGTTGACTAATACATCAATAAATCAGATAAAGCTAAATAAATAGCCACTAGCCTTTACAGCTCACCAAAGCAACACTTAGGTTTTAGAAAGAAAGAAAGAAAAAAAGAAAAAAAAAATGGGAGGAAAGATGGGAAGAAAGAAAGAATGAACGGAAGAAAGAACGGACAGAAGGAAGCAAGAAAGAAAGGATGGAAGAAAGAAAGAAAGAGAAAGAAAGAAAGAAAGAACAGGCAGAAGGAAGCAAGAAAGAAAGGATGGAAGAAAGGAAGAAAGAAAGAGAAAGAAAGAAAGAAAGAACAGGCAGAAGGAAGCAAGAAAGAAAGGACGGAAGAAAGAAAGAAAGAAAGAAAAAATGAACAGACAGAAGGAAGCAAGAAAGAAAGAAAGAAAAAGAAAGAAAGGACAAAAGAAAGAAAGGACGGAAGAAAGAAAGAAAGAGAAGAAGAAAAAGAACGAACAGAAGTAAGAACAGACAGAAGGAAGCAAGAAAGAAAGAAAGAAAGAAAGGACGGAAGAAAGAAAGAAAGAAAGAACAGACAGAAGGAAGCAAGAAAGAAAGGACAGAAGAAAGAAAGAAAGAAAGAAAGAAAGAAAGAAAGAAAGAAAGGAAGAAAGAAAGAAAGAAAGAAAGAAAGGACAGAAGAAAGAAAGAAAGAAAGAAAGAACAGGCAGAAGGAAGCAAGAAAGAAAGGATGGAAGAAAGGAAGAAAGAAAGAGAAAGAAAGAAAGAAAGAACAGGCAGAAGGAAGCAAGAAAGAAAGGACGGAAGAAAGAAAGAAAGAAAGAAAGAAAAAATGAACAGACAGAAGGAAGCAAGAAAGAAAGGACAGAAGAAAGAAAGAAAGGACAAACGGAAGAAAGAATGGACAGAAGGAAGAAAGAAAGGACAGAAGAAAGAAAGAAAGAAAGAAAGAAAGAACAAACGGAAGAAAGAATGGACAGAAGGAAGAAAGAAAGAAAGAAAGAAAGAAAGAAAAAGCAAAAGAAAGAAAAAACGGAAGAACGAACGAAAGAAAAAATAATCAATCTTTTCATGTATAAACACCAATTTATACTGTACTGTATGTTTTAAAATAATAAATAAATAAATAAATAATAATAAAATTAGATATAATAACATGTTTACCTGAAATAAAATAAACTAACTAAAAATATCAAAAACTCTTGAACTTTTGTTTCAGCTAATTGACAACATTTCTCATTTAAATTTGATTATTTTTTTCACGTCATTTTTTTTGAAGTACTAAAATACCAAAACAAAAAAAACAAACAAATACAGGCATATTTAAAGAAAATTAAAATAAGAAATAAACCGAAATGAATTACTAAAACTTTAACAAAAAATCAAAATATTAACAAGAACTATAATAGTATATCAATGGTACGAAAATGGTACTAAAATATCATGGTTGTAATATTGTTTTTACATTAAGAAAAAATATTTAACATTATATAAATATCTAACTTGCATGTCTTCATTTACAGGGAACCCAGTGGAAAGAAGAAATCAGGTAAGGGAATTTTCTTCTGGGTGAGTTGGATTTGAGAGTTGTAACTGACTATGGTTAGTGTGCCCTCTGGTGACCATGCACTTCATAAATGTTTCATTTGAGCTACAAATGTGCAGCTCGCACCCTTTACTGTGGATGCTTTCGTTCCTTTTCCACCTTCGCCCTCACTCCTGCTCTCATGTTCCCTCATCAGGCATTGTGGAGCGAGCGACTTCTTTCCTAAAGAGAGGTAGTAACAGATACTTGCTTAGCCATGCTGTTTGTGTGTGAGCCCTCGAAGCGCGGAGGGCGTTTCTTAGGTGGGCAAGGGCTAAGCTTTGTGCTCCGTTCATGTGTGATGTGCATGGTGGTGTGGTGGTGGTTTACTGGAGGACATTTAGCAGATAGTTGAGCCACTAGTAATAGTTATAGTGTTCCTGTATAGTAGTAGTGCTTTAGCAATACAGCAGCAGTTCATGATTATCTCTTCTTCACAAGGTAAAAGAGAGCAGCGCCAACATCAATTGGACACAAATACATTCAAAACCATATTTTAAGTTAAAATATGCATGCTTTTGTATGTTTGTGACATGCATTGTGTGATGCAAAGTAGTGGTTCTGTTTAGTACTGCAATATTTTAAAAGTAAAAGAACACATTTGCTTATTTTATATTGTAGTGCATGACCGGTGTTTTCTGTGCTCTTATGAATTAATTGTGCTCTCTTCAACCCTGTGTTTAAAATGTTCATCGGGCTCTGTGATTTATATAATCGTTTATGTGGCTTTAGTCATTCAGAATCGTAAAGGCTTTAGACAGTGTGCAGCTTTTGTGTTGAATTCAATAGAAATGACTATCTGTGAATGATTTCAAAATAATAAGCAAGGAATATCGTCAGACATCTTTAGATGAAATTTGCATTTACTCACCTTTATGTTGTTCCTCCTTTCTTACATTCTACAGAAATGGAGAAATTTAAAACAGTGGTCATGCATATGAAGTTATACAGGGACTAGTAGCTGTCTGTCTACTTCATCTTTGAAACACAAATTAAGATTTTTTTTTTTATTGAAACCTGAGAGACTTCTGGCCTTTCATTGAAGTCTAAACAACTAAAACTTCATTGATTCAAGAAGTTAATAAAAATGTTGTAAAATGAATCCATAAGTCTTCTTCAGAGACACAATTGCTTTATATGATGAACAGATTTCATTTAAAATTGTATTCTCTTATAAACATCGACCAATGCATACACATGGAGTTAATAAAATTAACATAAACATACAAGCATACACATTTGAGCTCTTCTGAATATTATGTCTTTATGAACTTTTTGAATAGTGAAAGTGTTGGTTGCATGGACTGTCAATGGAGGGACGGAAATCTCTCAGGTTTCGTTAAAAATATCTTTATTGGTGTTTCAAAGATGATTGGGTTTGGTACAACATGAGTGAGAGTAAATGATAATAGAATTTCCTTTTTGGCTGAAATATCACTTTAAGTTGTAAACACATGTATATGTGATGTTTTTGAGAGAACTTCATGAAATCATTCACAGAAACGGGCGAATCGGTTCAGCTGAAACAGTCTGTATCTGCTTCAATGATTTGGTACAGATCACCAAACTAATCTTCATGCACTGCACTGGTGTTGTTCATACTGTGATTTATATTGTTTTAGGCTCTAGTCTAATTGTGCTTTGCAGAACAATCAAGACATTTTGTGTTTAGAAAGCCGTTAATAATTATTCCACTCTGTTCCATATTAGCAGTGTTGCTGATTTGGTGTGGGTTTGTTTCCCTGCAAGACTCTCAGCACTAAAAACTCAAGCTTTCCTGCTTTGATCTTTTCCGCTCACGTTTGCTTCTTTCTCCTCTTGTGGTTGAGCTATCGATAGCTGTGCCCTCTGCCTCTTCAGGAGGAGATCTGTCCTCTGCTGACCCGCTGCTGCTGGACCAGTATGTGGCCGTCACTGACTATGAGAAGCAGGAGAGCTCTGAGATCAGTCTGTATGTGGGGCAGGTGGTGGAGGTCATCGAGAAGAACGAATCCGGTAGGAGCTTTCGCTGTTGTCGTCAGTCATGCATTTAATTTATCCACACTGGATTCATCCAGACCTGTTAAGTGTAGGTCCAAAAACTATGGAAGCCTGTTTCTGCCACTGAGTAAAAATAAAAAATTACACCAAATAAAAAGTTTTTAAAAAGGGCAATTGCAACTTTTTTGTCTCGCAGTTCTGACTTTTTTTCTCAGAATTGCGAGATATAAACTTCTGCATTATAAAGTCAGAATTTCGGGATAGAAACTTTGCTGCCATTCTGACTTCCTCACAATTGCAAGTTTGTATCTCATAATTCTGACCTTTTTTTTTTTTTTTGCAAAATTCTGACTTTTTTCTCACAATACTGACTTTTTTTCTTGTGCGCCTTTTTTCTTACAATTGCGATATCACAATTTAACTTTTTCACACAGAGTTTACATCTCGCAATTCTGACTTTCTCTTGAAATTCTGACTTTTTCTTGCAATTGCGAGTTTTTATCTCATAATTCTGCAATAAAAAAAAAAATTCTTGCAAAATACTTTTCTCACAATTCTGACTTTTTTTCTTGCAATTCTGACTTTCTCGTGCAACTTTTTTTCTCACAATTGCGAGTTTATATCACAATTCCGACTTTCTCACAATTGCAAATTTACATCTCATAATTCTGACTTTTTTCTTGCAATTCTGACTTTTTCGCAGCGGTGAGTTTGTGACAATTGAAGATGTGAACTTGCAATTGTGAGAGAGTCAGAATTGTGTTTTTATGAGGAATTTGTATGTTTATCAAAGATCAAATAGTTTCAGAAACTTGTTTCTTTTCTGAATTAATCAGTGTTTTTGAACTAATTGATTCAATGAATGTTTAAATTGCTCACTCATAAAGACAGTCACTTGTCGCCACCTACTGGCTAAATCGTGCAAGTTTCACTGAAATTCTTGTGAAGCATGTAAACACAGAGAAGCAGAGTCATACAAATGGTGTCAGTCAACTTATATTTTATGTATATGTTTTATGAATCATTTTCTTAGACAAGTGAATTTACTGAAGGCTACCAGTAAAGCTAGATAATTTAGAGTTCTAGCTCTGTTAATGTTTCTCGCCCAGACCTCGGGGATCTCAGTGGTGGTACGTCTATGGTTAAGTGGTGTTAAATGAATAGCTCAGCCTAATATTCTGTCATCATTTACTCAACCTCCTGTCTGATTTTCTTTTCTTCTGATTTCCCAGGTTGGTGGTTTGTCAGCACTGATGACGCTCAGGGTTGGGTACCAGCCACATGTCTGGAAGTTCAGGATGACCCTGATGATTTCTCACTCCCAGCAGAAGAAGGTAAAGAGTCCTGTTTGTCATCAGATGTTCCTCATCATCAGGAACATCTGGAATCATGTCTGCAACAACACAAAAAACTCCTGTTTATTCAGATTTAGGATCTCTAAAGGTGAAGTGTGTAATTTTTGGAATGCTCATTCCTAGATTAATATACAGAAACTTTAAGAATGACAACTGGAAGTAAATTATTCATGGGTTGTCAAGAGCGTAAACTCTGTGGCACTTTCACAGCATTTCTCTGTTTGAAAGTCCCTACATGTCAACAGCTCAAACAAGTGATTTAAAGAAACCACTAGACTTAAGTATTCAACAGGGATTCTGCAGGTTTCATGAAAGTAAATTCAAGACTTTTTCTAAGACCTTTTAAAGACCAAGTAAAGAAAATTTAAGGAATAAATTGAATGAAACACAGGTCGTCAATTTGGTCTCTAAAGGTAAATGTCTTGTATTAGCAGTGCTTCAAAGTTAGAAAATACAACTTCCAACGGATCTCCATTACTGTTCATTCATTCACACTTAATTTTGTTCAGTTTCTGAGACAACAAGACTTCATATATTCAGTTTTCATCTAAAGAAAATGTGTCTTGTTCTAAGGATGCTTAGATATTGAAGATGTTCATTTCTTGCAGTGCATGCAACATTTAATGCCACGACTTTAAATTTAAGACTTTCTGCTCTGGTTTAAAGACGTTCTGTGGCCTTAAATATTAAAGGATGAATAAAATTTTTTAAGACCCACAGAAACCCTGTTAAATGTTCATATTGTGTGGTTATTGGAGTGTCAGCTTCAGCAATACCATACGCTTGCAATATATGGACAAAGAGAACATGATGGTAATCCATACAACCACAGTTACTGAATTAATGTCTTCTGAAGCTAAACAATGAGTGTCTATTAGAAAAATACTAATATTTTAAATTTTATAAACCATTGGATTGCAAGAAACTCATGTCAAATGTAAACTTATGAACCCACATATGGCCAGAAGTGATCATTTATAGTTGACAGAAATGTTAAATGATTACACAAGGTGTCATTTAGCTTCAGCAGACTCAAAGTTTCATTGATTCAAAGTTTCAACTTTGTGGGTCCTGTGCACTTGCATTATATGAGAAAATGATGAGAAAATTAGCATGTTTGGGTGAAAAATATATGTTGAGCCTTGCTGAGCCATAAAGACTCGAAGGGTCACTTGGGTAAGTAAGCAAACACCCTAACAAGAGCACCCTAAATCAGGTGGAAAACCATGCATTTTAACACCCTGACAACAACACACAACACCCTAACATCAAAGCATAACTACAAATAAGCTTGTTTTTGCAGTTCTGTTTAGTAGCACAAAAAATGCACACTTCACCAGAGGTATTAGAAAAGCAGTCTTACTCAGATGTTGCTCAGAAAGAGAGTTGAGAAGGTTAGAGTTATTCTCAGTTCTTCAAATGCAAGTACAATCTTTAGTTCACTTCTGCGCTATATGGCAAAGAGTAGCATATCCAGTATAAAGAGACGTGACCTGAAGGTTTTCACATGTGTCTGCTTGCTCTCTGCTGGAGTGTGCCGGAGATTCTGGTCACTGCCGAGGCACGTTGGTCGCCGGCGTACTTTAGGGGATCTGTTCAGCACAGGCTTTGGCCAAGGTGGAGAGCACAGCACTTTATCACTCTACTGTGACGCATGCATGTGTGACCCCTGCATGCGGTGCATGCACTGCAACCCGTAAATCTCATAGAACTGACCACAGCATGAATCAGAGAATTGCAACACTGATGCCGTTTTTTTAAAATAATAATTTAATTTTACTTTTAATTTCTGGTTTGCAAAAGGAATTGCTGAAGCACATGAAATGCACCTGTGACTTATGTTGTGCTGACTGATGCATGAGTGATCATGAAAACTCTGTAAACATAAATGTCAAACACAATCACAATTTAAACAAACTGAAGGGATAGTTCACCCGAAAATGAACATTTGCTGTTAATTTCAGGCCATCCAAGATGTAGATGACTTTTTTTCAGTAGAACATTAAAGAAGATTTTTAGCTGAAACCATGGTACTTGGTGATTCAGGCAATAATGTTGTAAATAATGTTCAATTTCTTGCACAAACCAATCGTTTTGCTTCATAAGACTTCAAAATATCGTCAGGAGCCTAGGGTATTAATTTTGTGCTCACTTGAATTTTATGAATCACTAAGGACCATGATTTCAGCTAAAAATCTTCTTAACTGTTATACTGAAGAAAAACTGTTTTTATTTGCTACACCTGGTGGGCTGTAAACTGTAATGCAGTACTGAATGACTTGGGTAACGCTTTAATTAATAATATTCATGAAATAATATTACAATATTACTTTTTCTCATACATGTTAGGGGATGTTCATATCCTTAAGTGCATATATTAAACTTGACATGTATCTCAAATTGATACCTTAAATCATAAGGCTTGTTGAGTCCAGTATTATGTTAACTATATCAGAAATAAATTGGAATGACCCATATATTCACACAATTTCACTCTGTGATTCTTTCATTATGTTTTGTGCAGTACAACAAAAATATATGAGATCTCAGATAGGGAGTAAGTATGAAAAGCTGTAAAGAAATACAAAAAAACCTAAAGTTTGTATCTGGCATAGAACTGAATCTATGAATAGAGATAAGAAGCATTTAAACCATCAAACCTGTTGTACTCATGTGATGTTTAGATTGTGATTTTGTTGGTAGCATGTGAAAACAGTCATTCTTCCCAGCAGATGTGCTTATGCTGTCAATACTTTGAGTCTCTGATCAGATCCTCCCCACCCTCCTTCATCTGCTATTCATCAGAAAGCTCAAAACAGAAAGAGGAAATGCAGATTACAAGCAGCAATTTACTGTAAAATAAAAGTACGACTGTAAAAGTGAAACTTTTTCCACTATATCAAGTTTACCACTGCACGTTTTCAACTATTTTAACGTAAGTGGTAAATGGGCTGTAGTGCTTGGATGTTATTCATGAACAGCACTTTTAACTAAAATTTCAAATATCCCTTTCATATCCTCAGAGGAAAAGTACACTGCCATCTATCCATACTCTGCACGTGATCAAGATGAAATTGATTTGGAGAGAGGCATGACTGTTGAGGTCATTCAGAAAAACTTGGAAGGCTGGTGGAAGATCAGGTAAAATCAAACGCAAATGTCCTCAGAAAACATACTTAACAGGCATTTTTCTAGAGCATTGTGCCCTTCACCCCCATAGATACCAAGGAAAAGAGGGCTGGGCCCCGGCATCCTATCTGAAGAAGGCTGATATCCTCAGTCAGAAGATGGCTGCTGGCGCTCCAGGTCATTCCAGCGCTAATGACCTAGAAGTGGCTTGCAAACAGCAGAATGCCAACAAAGAAAACAAGGAGAATCAGCGCGACCGATTTTCACCATTTTCAGAAAGCAAGCGCAGTAAGCAACAGTTTGTGTCATTATAATCCAAATATTTAAGGTTAAAGAGAGGGCCTAAAACTAATTTTTTTGCCACACCTACCAATAGCTGGTGACTAGAGAAAATTTCCCGGTCATTAATATATATTTTTTTTTTTACCAGCTATGCAGTTGAAAAATATCTGTAAAATAAAATATCTGTAGTCATTTGGAATCAGAGGCAACCCCTGCATTTTAATCATGCTACAAACAAAGATACTTTGTCTAGCATGAACGGTTTCTGATTTAAGTTTGATTGTACAATTTAAACATTTGAGGCAAAAACAGAATGGTCTGAATTTAGCTTTGTGAAATTATGCTGCATAGCATGAGAATGCAGATGCACTCACTGACAGTAGGTGGCGCTCATGGAACAGCAGCGATACAGCTTTTCCTTGGTTATTGCAGGTAAACATGGTTAAGGCTAGAAGGGATGCACATGCATCTACTGGGCATGTCCACATCAATATAGCGTAATTTGTCACACTGTACAATAATAATTACTATTTTTGCATTCTTGTAAGGGGTAGGTTTAGGGTTGGGGTAGGTGTAGACGTTAATAAAACACAATCTAATAGGTAGAAAATTAAATTTCATTGTTAGTTTCCGGTCAAATCTGTATCCTTTCTAGCCACAACCTGTAAACATTGCCTTGGAATGCATTCAGATGTTACCGGCCAACTGGTGATTAACACTGTTTAATACACTTAATTTTATGCCCTGGGTACTGGACTAAAGCTTCCACAAATAGGCTGTCATTATTGCTAAATAATCCCCCCCAAAATTTGATCATGGCACCAAAGTTAAGGTGAGGTAAAAATATTATTAATGCATCAATAGATGTGTGATTTAGAAGTATAATGGCCTGATTATCCCCATTTACTTGCTTGATTGTAGTGCACTCTCAATCAGAGGTTGCGTTAGACTAACATTGTCCGTCATTTTGATGGACAGGGTTGTAAAAATTCTGTCATAATCTATTACTACCCGTTATTGTAATTTTCATATTTTAATTATAACACATTTAATTGCTTGTATTTTTGTTCTCATTTTCATTTTTAATAATGAACCTACAGGACAAGCATATAGGCTTTTGCATATATTTATGAAGAGAACAGGTGAACAGACTATGCATCACTTTTCACGTTCAACACAACACCCCGCAGTGACAGCAGAGGCCACTAAAAACAAATAAGTATGCTAGGGCTGGGTAAAAAAAAAAGATTTCTCGATTTAAATAGATTCTCATTTTTATGAACCAATATCGATTCTTAAATCCTAATCGATGCTGTTTTCAGCTGATGAATGAACCATATAGAGCGCCTCCCATCCAGTAAATCGCAATAGGCTAAGCTTTGTGCTTTGTTACTTTTGATATGAAACAGTCTCAGATTTCAAATTCTGTCCATTTTATTAGGAAATTAAAGCAATAAATACCATTTTGGCTCTCTAATGTGGCATGATAGATCGCCGTAGACACCTCAGATCAAGCGAAGCGGCAGCGCACATGAACTGATCATCTCTTTCGCTTTACTACTAGTGGATACTCGCCTGTGCGTAATCAAACGCATAGCAAAAGACTTGACAGTTTTATATTTGTTCTGGAGCTGATGATCCTGCGCTCTGCTGCCACACTGGAGCGCACTTGCCACCAACTGGACAGGGTTGGGAATTACAGCTATAAATTACAATAGATCACCCACAGTATAATCTGGCAAAGTGACGGACGGCCTTCAGATTTTTCCGTCACTGCTAAAAAAAATTCCGTCAATGACAGAAAATTTTCGGTTAATGCAACCTGTGCTCTCAATGCTGGGTTGCATCAGGAAGGGTATTCAGTGTAAAATAAATATGCAGATGTTCTACTGTGGCAACCGCTAACAGGAACCGTCAAGAGTAAGAAAGACCAAGATAGACGAGATTGTGGCCCTCTAAATTCTGCTTTCTTTTCTTCTGCAGAAGCGGGAGCACGACAGCGACCTCCACCACGCCGGGATCTTTCTATAGTAAGGGTGATCATTTACACTCTCAAATATTAATAATTCTTTATTCAAGGTTCCACAGGATACTCAAGGGGTGCTTCTCATCTGTGCATCCTCATTTCCTTTCCTTGTTCCTTTCCTTGAGTCTTAGTTCCATCCCCTTAGGGTGCGAGGGAAGGATACACCTGTGTCTCCTTGCTCTTGACTCCTCAGTAAGGTTCCTCACTCCTCGTTCCTCACCTCCTCGCGGTGCATTTAGAGCAAGGGTTCTCAACTCTGGCCCTTAATGTCTAGTACTTTCTTGCGGAGTTTAGCTCCAACCTTGATCAAACTCACCTGCCAGTGACTTTCTAGTAGTCCTGAAGACCTTGATAAGTTGTTCAGGTGTGTTTGATTAGGGTTGGAGCTGGACTTTGAGGGCCAGAGTTGAGGACCCTTGATTTAGAGAATTGAGATTGGTTTCCAGGTCACAGGTTGGAGGAGCGAGGAAACAAGGAAGCATTGAGAAGCACCCAAGATTTTTGCCTTGTCTAAATACCCACACTTGCGGTCTTTGCATCATATAAGTAGTAAAGTGGTCAAGCGCATTTCCTGTATTTGGCCCAAGTGAGCATGAAGACCACAAGTGTGTGTCGAACTTTTCATTACCTGATGGGACACACTTATAGTGTTGTAAAAATGCAAGTGTTTACTTAGCTTTGTTTTTATTTTAAATACTTTGCATTTTAAAATCAACATGTAAATGTCTATTCAGTAGTCCCTATAACATGATACAATTTAATTTGTGGTGCTTCTAATTAAGTGATAAAAAGCAGTTGCAAATGTACAAAATAAATATCACCACTACTCATCTTTGCACCAATAAAACGTGCAACACTTTGTTTTTCTACCAAATTATATATAATATCTAATTATTATATTAATATTTAACTTACATTGGAAAGGTTTCTGTGACCTCTTGCGAGATCTCTGCAAAAAGTCTCACAATTTATTCCAAAACATGATGCATGATGGGATACACTAAGCCTCGATTAGCGCTCCGGAGTGGTATTCGAGATATTGTGGATTTAGTGTGTGTTAAGCCGCATTCACACCAAGAACGATAACTATAAAGATAACGATATTAGCGTCCACACCAGCAAACAATAACAACTGTTTATTCTAAGCACACGCTCATCTGCCGCTTTAAATTCTCGAGCTTGTTATAGCAGGATCGATTCTGATTGGCTGTCAATGTTTTTATCGTTCATCATCTGGAAAAAAAATCGTTCTGAAAGTGATTCCAATGATATCATTTCTCTGTGCCTTTATCGTTATAGCTGTGGTATGGACTCTGCTATTTTTTTTTAATATTGAGGACAATTTTTAGAACTATATCTTTATCGTTATCTTTATACCTGGCAAAGACTGAGCTTCTTGCCACTCCAACTCTACAGCATGATTTCACCATCCAGCTAGGTTCTTCTACAATTACCCCATCAAGTTTGGTCAGAAATCTTGGTGTAATCTTTGATGATCAGCTGACCTTCAAAGACCACATTGCAAAGACTGCTTGATCTTGCAGGTTTGCATTGCACAACATCAGAAAGATCAGGCCCTTTCTAACGGAGCATGCTGCACAACTTCTTGTCCAGGCCCTTGTCATTTCTAGGCTGGACTATTGCAATGCTCTTCTGGCTGGACTTCCATCAAGCACAATCACCTCTAAAAATCATTCAGAATGCAGCGGCACGACTGGTCTTCAACGAGCCCATGTTACACCTCTCTTTATCTCTTTGCACTGGCTACCGGTTGAGGCTCACATCAAGTTCAAGACATTGATGCTTGCATATAGAACAGCCACAGGCTCTGCACCCTCCTACTTCCACTCACTATTACGAATCTACATTCCCTCCAGAAGTCCGCTAGTGAGCGACGCCTCGTGGTACCATCACAGAGAGGCACAAAATCACTTTCCAGATCATTCTCGTTCACTGTTCCTGGCTGGTGGAATGATCTTCCCACCCCAATCCGGAATGCTGAATCCCTGACAATTTTCAAGCGACAGATGACCGATCTCTTTCGACGCTACTTGACTTCACCCTAAATTAAAAAAATAAATAAATAAAGTCTTTGTCTTTCTCTTTATTTATTCCTTCCCTTTCTAGCTTGTACTTATTTGAAAAATGCCTGAAACTTGGTATTACAAGCACTTCCTGTGTCTGTTTGCCTCTTTAAGAAGAATCCCATTATGCATTCCCCAATTGTAAGTCGCTTTGGATAAAAGCCTCTGCAAAATGACTAAATGTAGAATGACTAAATGTAGTTATCATTCTTGGTGTGAACGGGGCTTTAAGGGCACTGCGCTTTGGCGTTCTGAAGACCTGGGACAGTCTTGCGCACTTACTTCCTGTCGCGCACATGCTGTTAGGTGGTCAAGACCACAAATGTGGGTATTTGGACAGGGCAATGCTAACTCTTGGCTGGCAAAGGCTAGAAGGGATACGTATGCAGCTACTGGGCATGCGCACATCAATACAGCGTAATTTTTGTCGCACTGTACAACAATAATTACTATTTTTGCAAGGGGTAGGTTTAGGGTTGGGGTAGGTGTAGACGTTAATAAAACACAATCTAATAGGTAGAAAATTAAATTTCATTGTTAGTTTCTGGTTGGAGATGTATCCCTTCTAGCCACAACCCTCTTGGCCTGTCTCTTATTCTAGCCACGAGGAGTGAATCTGCCTAAACCTCCAGTGCCCCCACAAGTGGAGGAGGAGTATTACACCATAGCGGACTTTCAGACGACCATCCCAGACGGCATTAGCTTCCAGGCAGGATTGAAAGTTGAAGTGAGTATAACAGCAGACAAAGTTTCAGCTTTCATTTTTGAGTAGTTCTCTGGATATTCCACATGCATCTCTACATTTACCTCACATCTTGTACTCCCAGGTCATTGAGAAGAACTCCAGTGGCTGGTGGTACATTCAGATCGAGGATAAAGAAGGCTGGGCTCCAGTCACTTTCATTGATAAATACAAGAAAACCAGCAATGCCTCTAGGCCTAACTTTCTGGCCCCGCTCCCTGGTGAGACGGGTCAGCTGAAGCTTGAGGATACCTCAAGCAATAATACCAACTCTGAGAATAGTTGGTCCAAACCCCTGCCAGATGAACCTTCAACCAACTCTGATTTTTCTACCCGTTCCAAGCTGAGAGAATGGAAGCCCAATGCGGTCAAAGGCAGCCCCCAGTTTTCAGCTCCCTTACCACCTCCTCCATCCTCACCCACAGCTGAAGAGAAGCCAGCTTTACCACCAAGGAGAGAATCCATCAACAAGAGCCTGGAACTGGAGGACAAACCCAAAGCAGACCTTTCTAAACCTCTCCCTCCCAAACCACCAGCCCCAGGGCTCATTGTCCCATTGGTGACTCCAAAAGCTGCTCCTATTAAACCAGACAAACCCCCAGAGATGAAGAAGGAGGAGAAGAACAAGCAGCTCTATCTTCGCAATGAGATGGGCTTGGAGTGTGGCCACAATGTCTCAGCCAAAGAGGTGAAAAAGTTCAACCTAAAGCATGTGGCCAAACAGCCTCCCAAACCCAAACCAGATTCGCAAGAAGACAAGCCGGATTCGGCCAACCCAGCCCCATTCCTCAAACCGAAACCAGTGTTCAGACCCAAACCAGCCCCTGCAGCCAAACCAGAACCAGTGGCCAAGAATGAACTGGACCTCACAAACCTTCGGAGTAAGCTTCGTCCATCTAAACCTCCAGAGCTCAACTCGAGTGATCCCAACCAGGAGAGAGATACTCCCTCAAACAATGGCAAAACAAACGAAGAGTCCAAATCCCCCAATAAACAACAAAACGGCCATGACCCATCAGAAACAACTAAACCAGCACCAAAGGAGCCTCCTCAGAGGCCTTCTGTGGCACCTAGAAGACCTCCTCCACCAAAAAAGTGTTCTGAGCCAGCCAGTCCTACAGAAGCCAAAGCTCCCCAAAAAGACTTGCCAGAGGTCAAGCCGTCCGCGCCTCCTCAGATTAGACCCCCGCCGCCCAAAACGAAACCCAAAGACAAGGAAAAGGAGGAACCCAAGGCCAAAGTACCAGTGCCACCAAAGCCCCCAATTAAGACTGAAAAACCAGGCCCTCCGAGAGACAAACTCCCACCTCTTATCAAGGAGCCAGCCAAGGAGGAGCTGTTCTTAGCTGTGGCGGACTTTGAAGGAGACGAGCAGACGGCTGGCTTCAAAGAGGGCGCTGTTTTTGAAGTTCTGGAGAGAAGTAGCAGCGGCTGGTGGTTTTGTAAAAATGTGAGCGATGGGCCAGTGATGGAGGGCTGGATCCCTTCCAATTACCTGACCAAGAAACCTTAGGTACTCTTGACACGGCTGCCTAAAGAAAACTTATTTAATTAACATCTTTTATTTATGGGTAACTTTTTTTTTTTTTTTTTTAAATGACATTCCATCCTTTGCAAGTTCAAACAGGCTATAATAATTTGTTTGCTTGCGTTTTTGTAACTCTTTTCCCTTTTGGGGAAAACCATGTGTGCTTTTATATGTTAGCACTGACATCAAGGTTCTTGCCTATTCTTATGTTAATCAAACCTTATATGTATCGCTAAGGGTTTAAGTGACTAGCAATATATAAATGACTTTTCGCAGCCTTCATGATATTGTGCCTCAATATAATCTGCAAAGCGCTCTGTGCTTTTGCCATAGATTATGCAAAACGTGATGTCTATCAGCAGATTAGAAACTCTATATTACGCATACTATGAAACTGTACAAGTTGCAGGTTTGAGCTTGGCAAAATCAAACCTGGAGTACTTCCTAATGCTAGATTTCTATTTTAAAGTTTTAGTTTGCAGAAATTGGTCTGCTTTCTGGTTCTAACACTACAAGACTCTAGAAATCATTTTGCTTATCTACTTTACTGTTTTTTGTTTCAGTCTGCACTTTTTTTTATAGACTTTGCGTTGAAGTCTGCACTGCGGAACTGATGAGTAAAGGGAAGGTGCAGAATGAGGAGAAACAGAAAACACAAACACATGGCCTTAAGGTTTACAGAATAGTGGCACCCATTTCGTTCCATTTTTAGTTGATTTCTGTCACATGACTGTTCTATCAAACATTGATTTAAAAAAAAAAACCAACCCTTTTTGCAGTACCAATCATATACATTAGTGAATAACAGAATACCTCAGAACAGCCATGATATCGTCATTATTTTATATGTCAGTATTGCCCAAACAAAGTATTTTCATATCGCTGACAAAGGTGCTTAGATATTTACAATCATTGTCAAATGGTTTAACATTCATGCTTGACTGGTTTCAAGCATACATTTGATAAACATGTTTGTTTTTAACACTACATTTGAAAATGTGGTTTGTTACTGAAATAATTCTTGTCTTTTTTGACCATTTTGTTTTCCATTCATTTGATTAGAAAACAGTGTTAAATACAGTATCTCACAGAAGTGAGTACACCCCTCACATTTTTGTAGATATTTTATTATATATTTTCATGTGATAACACTGAAGAAATGACACTTTGCTACAATGTAGTGAGTGTACAGCTTGTATAACAGTGTAAATTTGCTGTCCCCTCAAAATAATTCAACACACAGCCATTAATGTCTAAACCGCTGGCCACAAAAGTGAGTACACCCCTAAGTGAAAATGTCCAAATTGGGCCCAATTAGCCATTTTCTCTCCCCGGTGTCATGTGACTCGTTAGTGTTACAAGGTCTCAGGTGTGAATGGGGGGCTGGTGTGTTAAATTTGGTGTTATCGCTCTCAGTCTCTCATACTGGTCACTGGAAGTTCAACATGGCACGTCATGGCAAAGAACTCTCTGAGGATCTGAAAAAAAGAATTGTTGCTCTACATAAAGATGACGTAGGCTATAAGAAGATTGCCAGAGGTTGAAGGGGTGGGGAGTCAACCTGTCAGTGCTCAGACCATATGCCGCACACTGCATCAAATTCGTCTGCATGGCTGTCGTCCCAGAAGGAAGCCTCTTCTAAAGATGATGCACAAGAAAGCCCGCAAACAGTTTGCTGAAGACAAGCAGACTAAGGACATGGATTACTGGAACCATGTCCTGTGGTCTGATGAGACCAAGATAAACTTGGTTCAGATGGTGTCAAGCGTGTGTGGCGGCAACGGTGCGAAGGAGTACAAAGACAAGTGTGTCTTGCCTACAGTCAAGCATGGTGGTGGGAGTGTCACGGTCTGGGGGTGCATGAGTGCTGCTGGCACTGGGGAGCTACCGTTCATTGAGGGAACCATGAATGCCAACATGTACTGTGACATACTGAAGCAGAGTATGATCACCTCCCTTTGGAGACTGGGCCGCAGGGCAGTATTCCAACATGATAACGACCCCAAAAGAAGCTGAGGGTAAAGGTGATGGGCTGGCCAAGCATGTCTCCAGACCTAAACCCTATTGAGCATCTGTGGGGCATCCTCAAATGGAAGGTGGAGGAGCGCAAGGTCTATAACATCCACCAGCTCCGTGATGTCGTCATGGAGGAGTGGAAGAGGAATCCAGTGGCAACCTGTGAAGCTCTGGTGAACTCCATGCCCAAGAGGGTTAAGGCAGTGCTGGAAAATAATGGTGGCCACACAAAATATTGACACTTTGGGCCCAATTTGGGCATTTTTACTTAGGGGTGTACTCACTTTTGTGGCCAGCAGTTTAGACATTAATGGCTGTGTGTGGAGTTATTTTGAGGGGGCAGCAAATTTACACTGTTATACAAGCTGTACATTCACTACTTTACATTGTAGCAAAGTGTCCTTTCTTCAGTGTTGTCACATGAAAAGATATAAAATATTTACAAAAATGTGAGGGGTGTACTCACTTCTGTGAGATACTGTAGGTGCCCAGTCTGATTTGACAATACCAGGAGCACTGAAAATATGCTCATGGTCATCAGCATCCTAGTTGCTATGAAATGCATTCATAAAAGCACTCCATCTATTAAAAAATGTGCAACAAATGCAAGTGCCTGAGTTTAGAAAGGATAATGGAAGGTGTTCTAAAGTTGAGAAGTTTTTGCAAGAAAATGACTATGAGAAAAAAAATAATAATATAAAGGATAATAGAGAGAAGAGGGTAAATGCTGCAAGTATGAAAAAAAATATCATGTTGAAACAATTCAAACCAGATAAAAAAAGAACAAAGGCAAGATGACATGGGTAACCTGTTTGTTTGTATTTTTTAAGCATTTTTGTGATGTTTTGTCCATAGTATTTCAAGTTTTGACTTAACTTTTTCTTAATGTAAATCAAATAAACATTTCAAATAGTCAAAATGTTTTTTATTATTATTTTAAGGAATTCCATTTATACTGTTATTCAATTGTAAGTGAGAGATATCAACAGTACACTTTTTTTTTTTTTTTTTTTTTTGCTGTCTTCCATGTAGAGAATTGTCTTTGAGTTTTCTGGTTAATTTATTTCTTTATAGAAACATAAATATGACTGGGTTTTTGGAAGTTGGGAACTTGGGAAGGCAGGGGTTTAAAACTCCCCAAAATGATGTTCACCTTGCAAGAGACCACTTTCTTAAATGCAAGCAATAAAGGAGAGCTGAACATGTTATTTGTGTTTTATAGATGTTGATTTACTGCAAGAAATATATAATTTTGAGGAAAAACACAAGTAGGAATGAAATGCTAAAATGCAATTAGTATATAGACTACAGTTTCTAGTCTTTAGAAAGCATAATTATTAATATCAAATTATGTAAACATTACATTGTTGATTGGTTTACTTGGACGTCCATATTTTTAAATGGAAAAATGAGATAAAAACATGTTCCCCTTTGGTTCTGTGGCTTTATTACATGTTATTAAATATCATTTAATGTGCTTTGTAAACTAGTGAACTGTTTTTGCTATGTTATGGCTCCATTTTAAGTAAACAATGGGTCAGAAATTTGGAAGCCTTATTCACAAAGGCTGTATTTATGTGATGGAAAAAAAGAGCCCATGTAATTAATTTTGTAAAATATTGATGATTTCTGAAGGATCATGTGACACTGAAGACTGAAGAAATGGCTGCTGAAAATTCAGCTTTTCCATCACAGAAATAAATTATACTAAAATATGGTATTCAAAATATAAAAGACTTTTAAATTATAATATTTCATAATAGTGTTTTAACTGTATTTTTATCAAATAAATGCAGCGTTGGTGAGCAGACGTATGGAAGCCAATAAAAAAAAAAAGAAAAAAAAAAGGTAGTAGCAAATTTTTCTCACAAATCTGAGTTTTTCATACAATTGCGGGTTTATATCACACAAATCTGACTTTATAACTTGCAGTTGAGTTTCACAATTCCGAGAAAAAAAATTACTTTTTTCAAGTGATTAGTAAAGTAACGCATTACAAGAAAATATCTGAGTTACTTTTTTCAAATAAGTAATGCAAGTTCCTTTGTTTTCCTATATTTATTCACTGACATTCACCTTTCCTGTCGCCATGTTGAGAGAAATTGGGAGTAAATGCAGAGACAGAGGCATTTTCTTCAGCCTGAGGCTTATTAATTTCACTCTTGGTGTGAAAGAGCCTTTACAGTCACCAAAAATATAACTTTTGGGTTTTCTCTGTTATTGAAAATAAATAAGCAAGCCCAGCCCAGGCGACAAAAGTAACGAAGTAACGCAATTAGTTCCTTTTTATGGAGTAACACAATATAATATTGTAATGCATTACTTTTAAAAGTAACTTTCCCCAACACAGCGTAAATCAACCAGATTTGCTTCTCCGTGCCACACTGAGGAATTGATCCCACGAGGAGCTGAAAACACTTCTATGCATCTGAAAAATAAACTTTCTTAATGTTATTCAGGGTCAATATATGAAATTATGAATAGCCTACATTAGGTTTGACTTCCTGCTTTAATTCCAGAGTCATATTTTCCAGCAGTTGTTGTTGTTGGGCGGTGATGAATGGCCAGCAGAGGGCAGCAAAAAAGCTCTCAATCTCTCAATAAAACAAAAAGGACGGATATGTGCTTTTTATTTTGCATTTTAGGCTCATTTAGAACACAAATGAAGTGCTTTCTGTGCTGCAGTCCGGTACAGGACACCAACAACTAACACTAAAAAAATACTTACAAAAGGAGCAAACAGGTAGCAGAGTAATTCAGACAGTGGTTCCATTCATCTAATTAAATTAAATTAGATTAAATTTGTGGAGCAGAACTACCTGCTGAATGAAGTGAGAAACTAAAACAAGTCAGAATCTACTTTGCTCTGTAGGTGGCGCTACAGGATTTGTGATAGAAATATTAAATGTACCACAGTTTGAAATGAGACATTCCTCTTTTAGTGTGCCAGATTTATTAAAGGGACAGTTCACAAAAAATAAATTGTGTCATCATTTACTCACTCTCAAATTGATACAAATCTGTATGAAATTTGTTCTTCTGTTAAACACAAGATATTTTGAAGAATGTTGACGGTAGCCATTGACTAAAGTCAATGGCTACCGTCAACTGCTCCTTCAAAATATCTTCTTTTGTGTTCAACAGATGAAAGGAACTCGTACAGGTTTGGAACGATACGAGAGTTCATTTTTTGAGATAAAACAGCTATTTGATAAAAGTTACTTCTAAAGCCTTCTAAAGTCCTTAAAGAAAATGATGAAAACCAATAGAACTGTAATGATGAATAATAAAGATCTCATTTATTATAGATACTCTGGTAGGACAACAGTTTCTTACATCATCCACAACGAACCTTTGGTTACACAGAGTTACAGACTCAACATTGTGCTCCACAAACATAAAAAAGATGTCAAATCCTCGTACCTTCAGGCTTCAGGTATTGGTTTTGTAGATAGAAATCCTTCAAATGGCTAAAGAATGGAAGATGTTGTAAAATAACATGTATAAAATCCGAACACAACATATTGCACTTTGGTTAGGTGACAGTGCTTTAGACAGCAACATATAAAAAAAATAAACAACAATAAACTAAAGAACACAAGCGTAAACACATTTCTGAAGCGGGTCACGGGTCTCATCGCTCTCATCTCGTCCAGTGTGATGCATTTACAGTAAATAATAACAACTCACATTTGGGTGAGCATCGCAGAATAATAAAAGTGGCAAATTAGTTGCTGTCCAACACATAAAACAACAAAAACATCAGTAAAATAACAATGTACCAATTAAAATGGACACTTTTCACTTCAGTAAAGAAAAACTTGTGCAGCAGCTCAAAAATTTAAATATAAATTCCTTTTGTCAGCATTTAAACATTTGTACAAGGAAACTGGTTCTAAAAGAAAAGCGATAAGTTGCAACTTTATATATGTATAGGTGTATGCATATATTAAATGATCATAGAAAAAAATACAAATATATAAGAATATGCAAGGTTTGTACAATATATTTGGCAATACTTGAAGATAAACTTACAAGAGTAGCTTTTAAATAAATGAAGGCGAGTGAGTCGGTCAGACCTTGAGTTGTTCTAGAGACGCAATGCCTTTGGTTTCTCATTCACCAGAACAAAATCCCTTAAATGAATACATCAGTGAGCTTTCATCCATGTTGGTCACTATTAAATGAATAAAGCTGGTTTCAGGTGACTGTACTGTAAAGAGATGTGTTCTCAGTATTAGTCGAAGGTTTCTTTGGCTTCAGCATGATGTGATTCACCTGCGTTCACTGATTCTTTAGAGAGAAATCTGACTGACTGTGTCTCTAGATAAATCAAAAGCTGAAATACTCGGTGGAGCGGTGCGGCTCGACGCAGGAGCTCATGTGGTGGACGAATCGACGTACGGGAAGAACCTAGTGAGTTTGGTTGGGGAGCCGACGTTCTGACACTGGGAGTCTTCACTCATCTTGAAGAAAAGCTCCTGCTCTTTCTTCCTCAGGGTCAGCTCTTCCTCCAGAACCTGAGACAAGATACAACAACACAGCATGCTTCAGCTCCACAAGCACCGCTTAACTGGCTGATATTTTAGCATTTAAGGTTATATAACCTGCTCCCTCTCATTACTGTAAAAACAGTAGTATTATTGAAATAAATGGTGGTGTTTTTATATCATTGTACAAGTTGCTGTTTTGCTTTTATGCCTTTCTATCATTTGAAAAACATTATGTAATTCAATACAGTGAGTCAAATTACTATACATTAAAATGAGGAAATCTAATGAGAATAAATTGGAAGAAAATTACTTGTCATTTCTGTTCAAAAGTTCAAGATCCGAAAGATTCATTTATATTTTTTAATTCATTCATATTTTTATTCAGTAATGAAGTTGATCAAAAGTGACAGTAAAGGCATTTATAATGTTACAACAAATTTTATTTCATATGAACGCTGTTCTTTTGAACTTTCTATTCATCTGTGAATCCTGAAAAATAAAATATATCACAGTTTCCACAAAAATATGAAGCTGCACAACTGTTTTCAACATTGATAATAATCAGAAATGTTTCTTGAGCAGCAAATCAGTATATTAGAATGATTTCTGAAGATCATGTGACACTGAAGAGAGGAGTAATGATGCTGAAAATACAGCGCTGCATCACAGAAATAAATTACTTTATTCCATGGTCTGTCTGAATACTCGATTCTGATTGGCTGGCAGGTGTTGATTAAATTCGTTTAACTGCACAGTTAGTTCCAGGTCAGTTTATTCACCGTTCCATATTAATGCGCTGCTTTAATTGATTCACACTAACCAACACACATCACTCGCGCGCACACACACACACGGAGAGAGAGAGAGAAAGAGAGAGATCGGAGATCGCAGATTGTGCTGCACACACACATAAACTTGTTGTCAGCGTTTCCCCGCGATTTTTATTACTAAAATAAAAAATAGATACTAGATCGCTACATTATATTCCCCGGCAACGAGGTGATAAAAATCGCTGTTTTTGAAGTAATTGTTACTTCACGCGCAGACGCAGCAAGCAGGTACACACAACTGTCATCTCTCTCTCTCTCTCTCTCTCTCTCAATCGAGAATTAATTGAAATACATGCTATAATTCATTCAAATAAATGGTCTTACCGCACTATTTCATCTCTGTGTCTGATTTGAAGCTGGCAGAATGCTAGCGCTAACGAGCCTTAACTGATGAAAATAACCGTAATTTTTACCCTTCCGGTCAAATATTGCGCTGCAAAGAGCAATTCTAGTTTTAACTTGTCTATAACTTGGCAAATGACCATGGAATAAGCGGGATAATCAACGGCTAGCCGTGCATTAAAGGATTTTAATGCACTTCGCGGAGGCAACCACCCTCCGCTTCGCGTCGGGCGGTTCTTTGCCTCCACGTCGTGCATTAAAATCCTTTAATGCACGGCTAGCCGTTGATTATCCCTTACATATTAAATAGGCTGTCGTGAGTCAATATTATTATTTTTATAGATATTTTACTTGGAAATATATAATTAAATAGACCCACATGATTTTGATGACAATGGAGCCCAGCAAACCTGAATATGTGAGCCATTTAATATAATATAATATGATAATTGCAATTTGAACAAATAACCACAATCATGATTTATTAAAAACCTGACAAGCCTAATATTAAAATAGAAAACAGCATTTGAAATTGTACTAACTTTTTCCCCCGTGTTTCTGATCAAACGCAGTCTTGGTGAGCAGAAGAGCCTTTGGAACTGTAGTGTGTAATTCATTTGTGTATATTGATTTTGGGGTGAAATATTCAAATGTGTAAGTAGTGAAGTGCAGACCTTCTTCCGGGGCTTGAGGTGCTCCCTCCACTCCTTCAGCTGCTGGTTGTGCTGCTCGTCCAGAGACTTCAGACGCTGCGTCTCGTTTTCTATCAGCAGGTGACACTTCTCATTCTGCAGGACACAATCACACAGATCAGGCTTTCCTTCCGCACTGAGACGGCATGTTTGACAGAGCTTTTTATATTTGAAAAACGCCGCCACTGTAGTGTAGAAACTGAGGGATTTAAAAATAATCATGCATATTTTATCGATTGATATTTCCATTTATACTGGTATGTGCTTGCTCTGTGCTTTCACTGAGTTGCTAAATACACATGATCATTTGTTCAATCCTCATACATTCCTACAAAGATGAGAGAAGATGTTCTCAAAATGCCTGTGTAACACCGCTTGTAACTTCACAGAAAAGCAAAATCAGCTCTTTTGTTGTTTGATTTTCTGATGTTTTGTTTAGTTTTGAATTTTTTGTTTTACATGAATGGTATGAAACTTGGCAAAGGTTTTGGCAATTGCAATGTGACCACAAACAAAAATCATGGATGGCATTCAAAAAGGTCAAATGGTCCTGAAAGAAATAGGTCACACTTTTATTGATCACAGTCAGCACTGGAAACAAATAGGAAACCAATCCCATCTAGTGGAAACATTCAGTACTGCGGCTAAACAAAATCTTACTAAAAGCTCATATTTTATGATAATCAACCTCAAATTTGAAACATAACTTCTTTAGATTTATGGCTTTGATTTTCTAGCAGTTTTAGAGTAATTTCATATAACATTTTTCCCTGCCAGTGAGATTAAAGCTTATTGGTGTGTGTACTTTACTAGATCAGAAAATTCATTGTCGTCTCCAAAAAAAAAAAAAAAAAAAAAAAAAAAAAGCATCTGCTTCAGGTATCTGTAACTTACTATAATATTCATTTAATTAATAACTGACTGAATGACTCATTCATTAAGACAGTGGTTTGCTGCCACCTGCTGGCAATTTGAGTTTCATATTTAAAAGCATCGTTTTATTTTTTTCATATTTCTCATTTTCAGATTTTTTATTTAAACCATTAATCTCAATAACATTATTTATGCAATTTGTAAGTCCAATGTAAATTCATGTACAAAGTGCTCCTTAAAACTGTATGTGTGTTTTTTTTTTATATTTAGCTCTCTTAAAAAAAATCAAGGCATTTATTAGCCAATGTAAACACATGCTAGTTAAAGTGTATCCCATGTATTCGGACACATACATGGACGTCTCTGGACTAAACCCTAGAGCTGTCTCCAGTCCAAACAAAACCGGATGAACCAAAATAAAAAAAGTTTTCTACACGACAAGTGTGAATGGGTTTTAAAAAGAGTGGCATGAAGTGTTTTGTTGACCTGCAGCTGCTGCAGCTCTCTGGTGTTTCCCTCGCACTCGCTGATCTTCTCTCTCATCTGGTTCTCGTGTTTCTGCTGCTGGTGCAATCGCTCAGCCTTCTGCCTCTTCTCCTCCTGCCTGGAGAACTGAAAGAGAAAGAGAGAGATGAAGCCTTCCTGATAATGTTCAGGGTTCAGACACGCTCTCTCTATTTAAAAATAGATTAAAGACACATCTCTTTAGCCAAGCATTCACATAATGCATCTCATAACCTTGCACTTTAGCCATATCTGATCAAATGCTCATGATCATTCTTTTGCTTGGGTTGAACACATCATTTTTGCTTAGTTGCCTAATTTTGTCTCTGTTTGCTTCTCCGTTTCTGCTACGGGATTGACATCCCGAGGCGACTACAAATTACACAAGCTTCAGTCTGGATCCAACCCTTGAATGATCTGAGATGACCTGAGAAGAGATGGGACCCTGGAACAACATACAAAACTACCAAATTTTGCTGTAAGTTTAATCGCAACATATATCATTGCAGTTAATAGCCGTCTGTTTGATAACGTAATTTAACTAACTGCATGACTTTTACTGTACATTTCTGCCGTAGTCACCTACTCCTTAATATAATGTAGAAACTTACATTTCCATAAAGCTGCTTTGCAACTATTTATATCGTGAAAAGCACTATACAAATAAACATGAATTGAACTGAATTGAATGAAGGTCTGCGAGAGGAAGACACACAGGGCCTGTTTACACCTGGTCACTTCATGCGTTTTCTCTGATCGGATAACTATATGATTTGTTAAAATATTTCCATTTACACTTGGCCACGTAAATGTCTTTGCAAAACGGATATAAATCCGGTCTTCAATATATGCATATGCAAATTTAACAGAGTTCACATTCACGAAAGCAACAGATAAGCACTGCATTTCATTCATTATCAGCTAAATTCAAGACCAAAGACTGCAATGAAGAGACTGGAGAGATAGGTTAGTCTCACTACTTTTAATGAAGATAATTGTGTGTTGAGCGTCTGCGACTTACTTTCAGTTTCATTTGCGGCGGTTTGCGTGTCAGCTTGCTGAAGAGATACTCAGCTACTCATCCGCGGCGATGCGTGTTGCATTAGCGCGGTCATATCTGACTATAACATGCCATATAGCCTATAACACGCTCTCACACGTTTATTATTTTAATATTTTGGAAGGAGTAAAATTTGCATATGTGGTTTCAACAACCAGATGCATTTACACTTGTCCAGTTTCGCCTGGAATGCGGCTCAGACCACCTTCTGAGCGATCGGATTTAAATTATTTAATCTTTAATGAGCTGAAAAGAACACACGTCACACCTCTGTTCATCAATTTGCACTGGCTACCAATAGCTGCTCGCATAAAATTCAAGGCATTAATGTTTGCCTACAAAACCACCTCTGGCTCTGCACCCCTTTACCTAAATTCAGTTCTTCAGACCTATGTGCCTCTAGAAGCTTGCGTTCTGCAAGTGAACGGCGCATTATTGTTCATCCCAAAGAGACACAAAATCACTTTCACTGACTTTTACATTCACTGTTCCCTCCTGGTGAGGCTAATTAAGACATGTTACAGCACTTGCATCATTGCTCTTTTGTTGGTTTTGATTGCTTATATTGTCCTCAATTGTAAGATGCTTTAGATAAAAGCATCTGCTAAATGACTAAATGCGTCTCGAACGTGTTTCAGAGGGCATTTACACCTGGTCTTTTCACGATCAGAAAAAGCACATGAAGTGACCAGGTGTAAACAGGCCCATACAGTCAGAGAGAGCCGCTTTACCTGCTTGATCTTCTCGCGGTCTTCTGCGGAGCTCCCGCTGGAGTTGATCCTCAGGCTCTTCTTGAACATGGCCATGCGTGTTTTGGCTTCGCTGCGCTGGATCTTGGGAAGCCTGTTTTTCTCCTGCTGCTGTCGGGCCTTGAGGAGCTCGATCATACGCTGATTATAGCACTGCATCTGCTCCTGCTCCTGTGAGAGCAAACACAGCGGGTCAGAGTCAGAGCAATAACATACAGCACCCAGTCGGACCCCAATCTCCACACTTCAAATCAACCCTCTGGGGTCTGAGGGCAGGCCGAGGGGGTCCTGGAGAAGTTTTGACATGCCCTGTCATTTGTGCTTTTTTCAGTGTCTTAAAAACATATTAATGCCTAAAGTCTGATTATATTGTAATCAGCACAAACTGGGCTACAATAATATGTGAGCAGCATGAATGTACATGTTTGTGTTTTTGAGAAAACCATGTTTATGCATGGAAATGTGGCAGTAGCCCAATAAACCTGATGTCTTTCAACCAGGAACTGCTAACAGCAGCTTGTGTCATGTTTAGAAAACTACTAAAACACAAGAGAGAACTATACTGTACAAAGGTGCAAATGCTTATTTGAACAAAACAAAGCATAATTTTCTTTTCTTCTTTTTTTTTAATCATTAAAATTCAGGATTTGCTAATGAATCATTCAGATTTGTGAACAAGTTCAAGTAAGTCACTAAAAAGAACCAACTTTTTTAATATACTCCAGTGTTATTTTTGTAATATTTATATGCTATTACAGTTTTTATTCATATGTGACCCTGGACCACAAAAGCAGTCTTCAGTAGCACAGGTATATTTGTAGCAATAGCCAAAAATACATTGTATGGGTCAAAATTATCGATTTTTCTTTTATGCCAAAAATCATTAGGATATTAAGATCATGTTCCATGAAGATATTTTGTAAATTTCCTACTGTAAATATATCAAAACTTAATTTTTGATTAGTAATATGCATTGCTAAGAACTTCATTTGAACAACTTTAAAGGAGATTTTATCAATATTTAGATTTTTTTGCACCCTCAGATTCCAGATTTTCAAATAGTTGTATCTCAGCCAAAAATTGTCCGATCCTAACAAACCATACATCAATGGAAAGATTATTTATTCAGCTTTCAGATGATGTAGAAATCTCACTTTCAAAAAATTGACCCTTATGACTGGTTTCGTACTCCTGGTTCACATATATTGAATTAGCTTTTATTTTTATATTCTCGGTTTTCATTTTAATTTGTTTACATTTTAGTACTTTTGTTATGTGCTTGTGTCAGGTTTTTTAACCATTTTATTGGTTTAGGTTTTTGTTTTTTTTTCAGTTTAAATTTTTCATTAATTTTAGTGCCTCAATTTATTTCAGTTAGTTGTCTTGGTATATACACTATTTAGTTATTAATATGTTGAATATTTTATTTTTAGATTTATACTTTTTTTTTTTTACTATTTTTAATTATTATATTATATCTTTTTTTATTATTATTATTATTTTTAACTGCTTGTTTGAGGTTTTTTTTACAGTTGCAATTTTAGTGCTTCAATTTAAACATTCATTTTTGTTTAAGGGTTTCATCTATATTTACAGTTTATTTCAGCTTTATCTCAATAAACAAAACGTTTTCAATTGTTTTAATTTTCAGTTTTAACCCTGCTGTACACAAGATCAATATTTAGCCACTAAACTTTTTAGAGCACGTTTAAAAAGTATTTATTATATAATTATTTTTGAATAAAGACTGATTTGCTAACAAATCTTTCAGACTACTTCAAATGATTCACTGAGATGAACAATATACTCACAAATCAAATATGACAATATAATGCAAGCAAATTCAACTCTAATCAACAGTTGCTTTTAACTTAAATCATTTTGAGCAAAGAAATGTGTTTAGAAATGAATATTCATTAATAATTTATATGAGCTACTCAGGCTTGGACAACACAGTTTTGAATTTCTTTGTTATCTGTGTAGTTTGTGTCATTGTTGGCAGATCTCCATTTGAGCAGAAAAGAAGTAGAAATGAAGAATCCTTGCAGACCTTCTCGTGTTTCTTGAGGAGCTGGTGTCTCTGCAGAAAGTACTGGTCCTTCAGCTGCTGTTTGAGGAGCTGGTGTCTCTCATGCAGGCTCTTCTCCTCCAGATCCCAGAGAGTGGCCTCTCGCTCTGACAGACGACAGCAGCGCTCGGGTTATAAGCATGCAGTCTATTTAAAGTGCCCTATTATGGATTTGTGAAGATGATCCTTCATGCATTGTGTAACACAGCTCTAAGTGAATGAAAACATCCTGCAACGTTTTAAATCTGAAAGTGCACCGTGTATAAAGTTACTGTCTCTCAAAAGAAAGAGTTGACTCTGAATCATTGAAACGAGTCGTTTTTAAAACGAATCCCAAGTTCACGTCAACACAAAGCATTAGCATATTGCCTACACACTTGTTGCTCATGCAGACCTGGGAAAACTTGATTTGCAAAAATGCTAATTCATTCTTTGCCACTAGGTGGCGCTTTTGGAGCGTTAAAAGAAATGGAATCAACCAATCACAGGAGGGGTTTGGAAAAATGAATGGTTGAAGGAATCGGTTGGGAGCCACTGAGTAAATATGGTCAAAATAAATGCATATTATAAGAAAAATGAAAATGAAAGTGTTTTTTGACCTTGCATGCATGTCAACCTGTTGTTGGGGACTCCCAAAACCAAAATACGAACCTTTCATTACCCATAATAGGGGCACTTTAAAACCCATTTGGGTAAAGATGATCTGATCTGAATGCATTCGTACCTCTGAGGAGATTCTGTTTTTTGATGAGACACTGGCGCTCCGTCTCAGAGATCTCCCGCTTGTTCTGAGCGATGATGCTCTTCAGAGTTGAGTCCAGATAATCTCTCTGATCGGCCACGAACTTCTCTTCCTGCACAGAGAAGAAAAACACAAACCTTTTAACACTTCAGTTCAGTTTCTGTAGAGCGCTCTCCACCATACACACCGCTGCACACCAGAGGCAGACAGCAGCCAAGTATTATTACTCTGCTGTAAAACTACTTTATCAGAGTGTTTTTCTTTAGAAAACTGTACTTCACAACATAATATTGCACTTTTCACTGCACACTGAATATCATTTAATACTTAATTACATTAGAAATGTAGTACTTTCTTACTTTTACTCAAGTAAAAGTAATTCAAAGATTTACTTGAATGCAAGAAAGTACTTAAGTATTAAAGGTAAAAAAAAAAAAACAACTTTTATTTCTGAAATGTACGGCAGAAAAAAGTACGACATTATGCTTTGGATTGTAGTGAAGTAAAAGTTGTCCAAAGAAAACACTCTGATAAAGAACAGATACTTTTTAAATTAACCCGAGTAAAGTAAAAATACTTCACTACTGTTGCACACACAGCTTTAAAGGGATAGTTCACCCAAAACTGAAAATTGTGTCATTATTTACTCATCCTCAAGTAGTTCCAGACCTGAATGAATGTCTTTGTTCTGCTGAACACAAAGGAAGATATTCTGAAGAATGTGGGAAACAGAGCAGTTCTGGGGCACCATTGACTTCCATAGTATTTTTTTTTCTTACTATGGTAGTCAATGGTGCCCCAAAACAGCCTGGAGACAAACTTTCCTCAAAATATGTTCCTTTGTGTTCAGCAGAACAAAGACATTCATACAGGTTTGAAACTACATGAGGATGAGTAAATGATGACAGAATTTTCAGTTTTGGGTGAACTCTCCCTTTAAGTCTTTAACTGACCTCGTCTGATTTCGTCTGCTGAAAGTTGTTCATTTTGATCTTCATGCTTTCTTTCCTCTGGCTCCTCGGCAGTTTCTCCACTTCTTGCTTGACCTGAGACAAAATAAAGAAAAGTGTTTTTTTTTTTCCTTTTCAAAATTTAACAAACT
Source organism: Tor tambroides (assembly GCA_021397915.2). Classification (NCBI taxonomy): domain Eukaryota; kingdom Metazoa; phylum Chordata; class Actinopteri; order Cypriniformes; family Cyprinidae; genus Tor; species Tor tambroides. The sequence goes on from JAFVLL020031477.1 coordinate 48,930, forward strand.
TCTATGTTATCTACAATGGCTTCAAGTATTTTAACATTTAAAAATGTCAGAAATGTTATTGCTTTAGATAATCGATCAGAAGTAACGGTTAGTATAAAATAGCTGCTCTTGTTTTACAATCTTTGAGATGCATTATAAATGTCGAGTTTTGCATTTGTTTATATTCTAAGCAAGAAAATATTATTATGTGAGATGTCTGTGGCTCTCCAGCACAAAGCCTTTTTTTAGTCACAGTTTGTCCTTTAATAAAACATAAATGATGTCCTATAAAATACCCTATAAATCTAGTCAATATATAGTCATTAATTTTAGTCAATTTTTCTCAAAATCAAGCATATTGCTTCTAGATGTTTACTTCTCTTAGACAAACAGTCAGTGCATTGATTATATTTTGCAGTTTTTTTTTTTCCTGTCATATTTTCATCAACACTGCTTAAAACATGTTTATTGTCATCTTGTCTTTGTTATTTTTAATAAAAATAAAATAAAAAATTAAATTAAAAAATTAAAATTAAATTAAATTTTAAAAAAAATAAATTAAATTAAAATTAAATTAAATTAAAATAAACACTGATGCCAGGTTTCAACACTTACCGAAAAAAAAAAAAAAAAAAAAAGAAAAAAAAAAGTTAAAAAAAAATTTCTGGAGCTCTTTTAAGTCTTGTGGATTCTGAATGTTTTCACTGTTCCCAAAAAAATCCTTCTGAAAGTGATTCCAGTGACATTGTCCGTCTTTGTCTTTATTGTTATAGTTGTGATGTGAACTTTCTTATTTTCATAGAAATAGAAGTATGATAAAAACTTTCTATTGACAGTAATCATTCTTGGTGGCATTTAGCATTTCTTTATCATCACTTCTTAATTTTAGATACAGTTCTTGAATATTATTTAACACATTTAAATATATTAATCAATCTATTTCATTATTATAATGGAAAATAAATGTATTACTGATAAAGTCTCAATTTATTATTGTCAGTTTTATGAAACAAACTGAAATTAAACATGTAGTTTTTATGGCTGGTATAAGTGATGGTCTGACCTCTTTCTTGCGGTGTTTCATCTGGTCCAGGAACTTGTTGTAGGCTTTCTCCTGCTCGGTTCGGATGCGTTTGCCTTCGTCTCGCAGTCGTACGGTGTGCTCCGTCTCCATTCTCTCGATGGTCTGTTTCTGCTGTTTCTCCAGCGTCTCCAGCTCCGTGTCATAGTATTTCTTCTTGGCCTGTGAGCAATATATCAGCACTATTGATTCACATTTGACATATGTGCAATATTAGGACTACTTTAATATGTTATCCTCTTCCAGAAATAATGTCACTCTTTAATTAACCCATCCTAACTTCTTATTTTAAGGCAAGACACTACAGGCAACACCAGTGCTTTTTTTATTATTATTTTTTTTTAAATGAACTAGAAATTGTGTCTTCTTTTAGACTAGCGGAAAGTAAACATCCAAAATAGACATCTGTGTTTATTTTATTACAATTTATCTATTTGTACGTTTAGATTTCAATTATAATACATTTTTTAAAGGCTGTTTTCCCATATGTTTTTTCCCTTTATGCACAGAGTTAAAACTATCTAGTTCAGTACTTACATACACAAACTGTCCAGTTCTATTTCTGTCTATATTAATATAACGTGGTTGAATGGGTGCCGTCAGAATGAGAGTCCAAACAGCTGATAAAAACATCACAATAATCCACACCACTCCAGTCCATCAGTTAACATCTGGAGAAGACAAAAGCTGAAACTAATCCAGCATTAAGACGCTTTTAACTAAAATACGAGATTATATCGCTTCCTCCAGTGAAAAAAGTCCATCTCCTGTTGTCTCTCACATATTTGTATAGAGCTGTTTTGGCTTGTAAACGCTGCTTGATCTGTGCAGATTTCTCTCCTGATTCAGACCAGAACACTTTTTCACTGGAGGAAGAGTTATTATGGATTATGGACTCATATTTTAGTTAAAAACATCTTAATGCTGGATTAGTTTCAGCTTTTGTCTTCTCCAGATGTTAACTGATGGACTGGAGTGGTGTGGATTATTGTGATGTTTTTATCAGCTGTTTGGACTCTCACTCTGACGGCACCCATTCACTGCAGAGCATCCATTGCTGAGACATTCCTCCAAATCTGATGAAGAAACAAACCCATCCTAATCTCTGACGGCCTGAGAGTGGTGTCTTGTCTTTGATGATGTCTAGAGTCTGCGATACTCACATTCATCTCCTGATCGAATCTGCGCTGCACCTGCTCCCGCTGCTCTTTCAGCTTCATGTTGAGCAAAGCCTGAGCGCGATGCTGCTCTTTCTGCAGCAGACGCAGATCTCGAAGCTCCTGACGCCTGTGAACACATATACATAAGTGGGGAATCATTCATGACCTGTAATAACCTGTTTCTTCTGTTGAACACATACAGTCAAACCAAACATGATTCAGACAGCAGATATCATTTTTGATATTTTGCAGGACACTATAGTTGATTGATGTAAGTGAGGATAGCAAAATAAAGTAAACTGTGACATATTATACCCAAAAATTCTTCATACAGTGGACTACCAGTAAAATGTGGGAGCAAAAATTAGATTTGACACTTTGACCTGACCATGTTTAGTTACATAACTTTCTATCAAAGTTATCTGACATTATCAAGATGAATTTGTTCTGACACAGTTTAACCCTTGAGTTCTTGTTGTATTTTATTACCGTTTTCTCTGATAATGTGAGAAATGTTGAAGGTGTCTGAATAAACTTGTGTTTGACTGTTTTTGAAATCTCTCAGTCTATACAGTGGAAGTCAATGCGGTTTAGTTGCTTCTTTTGTGTTCTGCAGACAGTCATTCAGGTTGAGGGCGAGTAAATGATGACAGAACTCTCATTTTTGGGCGACTGTCCCTTTAAGCTGAACATTTGAAACCTCACATGCAAAGTCTCTCGCCAACCCAAGAATGTCCAGAATGCAGCGCTAGGCTGTTCTCCCACTGTTGCGACCCACAGACAGAGGATTCATGGGAAAACGCCCCCATCTCATTCATTGCATGGCTTCACTGACAGCCAAACACCAGAGCAATGTTCCACAGAGATGTTTTATGTGAGGCTAAACTTCAAGCCTGTCAAGAACACAGCCCAGCCATATTTCACCACAAAACCAAAAGAAAGAAGACATTTAGACTTATATAAGCCTATTATTACGAATGTTATGAGTTATTTTTCTTTATGCAAATACAGTCTAATACAATTTATAAAAAAAAATTGAATACAAATTAATTATATATACAGTATTTGCCATTCAAAAGTTAATGTTTTTAAAGAAGTTTCTTATGCTCATCAACACTGCAATTATTTGATCAAAAATAAAGGGAAAAAACAGTAATATTGTGAAATATTATTGCAATTTAAAATAACAATATTCTGTTTTAATATACTTTACAATATAATTTTATTTCTGTGATGCAAAGCTAAATTTTCAGCATCATTACTCCAATAGACAAGTAATGATGTACATAAGTAACAACATACACTAACATTCAAAAACAGTTTCTCTTTCTTTTTTCTTTTTTTTAAAGAAATTAATTGCTGACATTTTTTCAGCAAGGATGTGTTAAATTGATAAAGTGATACTAAAGACTTATATTCTTATAAAAGATTTATATTTTTGTTATTTATTTTTAATTTATTTTTACTTTTTATTCATCAAAGAATCCTTAAAAAACACTGATAATAAACATCGATAAATCAGCATATTAGACTGATTTCTGAAGGATCATGTGACTCTGAAGACTGGAGTAATGATGCTGAAAATTCAGCTTTGAATCACAGAAATAAATTATATTTTAAAGTATACTGAAATAGAAAATCCTTATTTTAAATTGCAATAATATTTCACAATATTACTGTTTTTTTCTTCTGTATTTTTTGATCAAATAAATGTAGCCTTGATGAGCAGAAGAGACTTCTTTGGAAAAAAAAAACAAAAAACAAAAAAAAAAACACTGAAAATCTTACTGATCCCAAACTTTTAAACAGCTGTGTGTGTGTGTGTGTGTGTGTGTGTGTGTGTGTGTGTGTGTGTGTGTGAGTGTGTGTGTGTGTGTGTGTGTGTGTATAATCTTGATTTTGGGATAAAATATGACCTGGACGTGTTTTTTGTGAGACTGCGATGAAGCTATGCTCTCTTCTTGGATCAGCTGATGGATATAATATCACATGTAAGTTCACAACCACACCACTAGATGGCAGAAGTGTTGTTGTGTTTGTGTGTGTTGGAAACACTCCACATATAATCTGCTACCAGCAGCTGAGGTGTTTCATGAGAAAAGAGCTGTTTCACAAGAACTCAGATGATGGATTTATCTGTTTAAGGGAGATCTGATCCTTTAAAAGCTGCCCACTTCCTCTGGCTCCACACAAAGCTTCCCTTGTGTATTTATGTCCCTTTCGGAAAGGACAAGGTCTTGGACCTGAGGCCTAAAATAGTCTGTTTACTCAGCCGAGATGCAAGATCAAGTGGAAAAATGCTGCTAGTGTTTTTTTTTTTTTAAAGAGTTGTATTAAAGAGAGTGAACTTGCCTGAGGAACCTCATTTCTTCATCTTTCTTCTCGTCATCGGTGATGATTTTGGAGGTGGTGACGCTCACCTCAACACCATCCACCAAGAACTTGCGCGTGCGTTTGAGCGTCTTCTTGTTGTCCTGGTGGAAAAATAAATGAGAGAAAAATGGTAGTGAGAAAACGGAAACTGTAATGGGTGTGGTAGCAGGATTTTAGGGAACTGTGGATTTAAACAAAAAAAAAAAAGAAAGCAAGAAAAAATAAAATAAAATGACATGCAGAAAAGGGACTTGCTAGCAGAGTTATTAAACAAATCATTAAACATATTTACTTGATCTAAAATGAATGTTAACTGAAACCTTGAGTGTTCTTGATGTAGTTGCCAATGCAACAGTTCTTATTTTCATTTTGTTTGACTTTAACAATGTTTGTGCTCTTCTGCTTTAATATTATGAAATAATACTGTCAAACAGTTGTGTTGCTTTATTTATTTATTTATTTTCTTGGAATCTGTGATACTTTTTCAGGATTCTTTGATTAAAAAAAATGTATAAAAAAAAAGCATTTATTTAAAATTGAAACCTTATGTAAAAATACACACTACCTTTCAAAAGTTTGGGGTCAGTAAATTTTTTTCTTTTTTTTTTGGAAAGAAATTAATACTTTTATTAATACTTTTATTATTTTATTGATAAAAGTGATGGTAAAGACTTATATTGTTAGAAATGATTGCTGTTTTGAATAAATGCAGTACTTTTTAACTTTTTATTCATCAAAATTCTGGAAAAAATAAATAATAAATAAATAAATAAATAATTCAGCATATTAGAATGATTTCTGAAGGATTATGTGACGCTGAAGACTGGAGTAATGATGCTGAAAAATCAGCTTTGCATCATAGAAATAAATTATATTTTAAAGTAGATTAAAATAGAAAACTGTTATTTTAAATTGTAATAATATTTCAAAACATTACTGTTTTTTCTGTATTTTTAATCAAATAAATGCAGCCTTGACAAGCAGAAGAGACTACTTAAAAAAAACAAACAAACATTAAAAATCTTACTGATCTCATACTTCTGAACATTAGTATTTACATACATGCATACATATACTAAAATAACACTGATGGATAGACACAAAGGCATAATGAATGGTTGAACTGGAGCAAGAAAGACGAAATGACAAAGCAAAACCGTGCAAAGGGTGTGAACAGGAAGCAGCGAGATTGCTGTTATCCTGTAAAGCCAGCTCTGACAGGAAGTGTCAGCAGACTGAGAGAGGGGCAATCTCTCAACAAAGAGAGGAAAAAAAGAGATTATATAGATTGAGAATATTTACACATCATGTTAGAATTTGTTGAATTGCAAACTACAAAGTAGCCAAATATCTAGATGTTTGTTTGTTGAAATTGTATTTAATTGGATCTTGTCATCATCACTCGTCGACAAGCGATTTTAAGACCTGTGTCTATTGAACGCAGCTGAGCAAACACTCCCATCCTCTCTAAAAACACACTGACGGCACAAGTTTATCATTTTTATGCTGTGCTCGTCTGCTGCGAGTGAACGCTGTCCTGTGATGTGGTTTCGGCGCGACAAAGCCGCAGGTTGATATTTTGCAGTGTGCATGCATCAATGTTTGCTAAAACCGTTTCTGAAGCATTTCGATGGTACAGTATCAGAACTGAAGTTCAAGAGAGAGTTCAGCATCTGAATCATGCTGGAAATATGACTGAGAGCGTTCTCTGGAGCCCTGAACAAAGAGCAGAGTGCCAGCGACTCAACAATCAGCACACAGAGACTGATGCACAATGCTGAATGAACCAGAGACAAAGAGCGTTTGGGAGAAATTGATGGAAAATCTGACGTGAGCTTCACAGATGAGCTGCCTGAAATATGCAACAAATGAATGACTTCATTTAAAGTCATGCTCCGGGTTCAAAACCAGTTTCTGAAGTTGCAATTACAGTGAAGCACAATATAAGTCCATGGGGGCAAGGCAGTGCATATTATGCATATATATATATATATATATATATATACACATACACACACATACACTGCTGTCCAAAAGTTTGGGATCAGTAAGATTTTTATGGTTTTACACTCATCAAGGCTTCATTTATTTAATGAAAAATACATTAAAAAAAAATAGTAATATTGTGAAATATTATTATTTAAAATAGCTGTTTTCTATTTTAATATATTTTAACATATAATTGATTCCTGTGATCAAAGAACCATTTTCTGTTTTGTTTTTTTTTGTTTGTTTTTTTTCTCCAAAGAAGTCTCTTCTGCTCAAGGCTACATTTATTTGATCAAAAAATACAGGAAAAAAAAAACAAAAAAAAACACGGTGATATTGAAATATTATTGCAAATTTAAAATAAGGATTTTCTATTTCAATCTACTTTAAAATGTAATTTATTTCTGTGATGCAAAGCTGAATTTTCAGCATCATTACTCCAGTCTTCAGTGTCACATGGTCCTTCAGAAATCATCCTAATATGCTGATTTGCTGCTTGAGATGAACTGATGAATAGAAAGTATGGCATTTTTCTGACATTTTAATGACATCTTACTGACCCCAAACTGTTGAATGGTGGCACATATCAACACGTTTTATTGTGAGTCATATAAATGCAAGGGTTACCATGCTCCACGAGGGGCTTAAAGACCGTAATAACAGTAAATAATTCATAACCCATCCCCAGCTGTTATCATCTGCTTGTTTTCTAAGTGATGCAATTGTTTTGGGACCATCGTGATGATTGATGCTGACATTATTCATGCCACTTCCCAACCAGGAACATGTGTTAAATCTAAATCTATTTCAAAAAATGTAAACTATATTATTAAAAGTTGGATATATACAGCAGTATATTTACAGTACACTTATGTAAAGCATTATATACTATATAGCAAATCTCAACCACTTCATTGCTTGTATCATCACAAAAATGTAAAGCTCATTATCACCCAGCTCTAACTGCAAAATGTGACTCTAAGGCATGAAAATATTAAGATACAATAAACATTAACGTCATAATTTTCTGCAAAGCTGCTCTGAAACAATGTTTTGGTTTACGTATACCTTTGTTTGGCTTGATTTTGCTTTGTTAAAGCTATAACATAGAAATTACGACTTAAATTGTAGGGCTGTCAATAAATTACAGGGTAACAAATATACTTGCTGAGTCTCTTTCAAAACCTTTTCCAAGATGCTTTGGGAAGAAACCTGTAATTCCAAAATCTTTCATTCGTGTTTAAGATCCACTTAGGCACAACAATACTGACTGCTTTTAGTTTTAAAAGTGAATTCTGGTAATGTTGGGAAATGTTACTTTTATAAGAAATGCATTACAATATGTGACCCAGAATCACAAAACCAGTCATAAGTGTCAAATTTTTCAAAATTGAGATTTATACATCATCTGAAAGCTGAATAAATAATCTTTCCATTGATGTATGGTTTGTTAGGATCGGACAATATTTGGTTGAGATACAACTATTTGAAAATCTGGAATCTGAGGGTGCAAAAAAATCTAAATATTGAGAAAATCTCCTTTAAAGTTGTTCAAATGAAGTTCTTAGCAATGCATATTACTAATCAAAAATGAAGTTTTGATATATTTACGGTAGGAAATTTACTAAATATCTTCATGGAACATGATCTTTACTTATTATCCTAATGATTTTTGGCATAAAAGAAAAATGGATAATTTTGACCCATACAATGTATTTTTGGCTATTGCTACAAATATACCCCAGAGACTTAAGACTGCTTTTGTGCTCCAGGCTCACATATTGCACTACTCCCTAAAAAGTAACTAACTGCGTTACTTAGTTACTTATTATGGAAAGCAATGTGTTACATTACTTTTGCGTTAGTTTTTCTCATCTGGGCTGGGCTTGCTTGTTTGTTTTTAATATAAAAAATATATACAGGTCCTTCTCAAAAAATTAGCATATTGTGATAAAGTTCATTATTTTCTGTAATGTACTGATAAACATTAGACTTTCATATATTTTAGATTCATTACACACAACTGAAGTAGTTCAAGCCTTTTATTGTTTTAATATTGATGATTTTGGCATACAGCTCATGAAAACCCAAAATTCCTATCTCAAAAAATTAGCATATCATGAAAAGGTTCTCTAAACGAGCTATTAACCTAATCATCTGAATCAACTAATTAACTCTAAACACCTGCAAAAGATTCCTGAGGCTTTTAAAAACTCCCAGCCTGGTTCATTACTCAAAACTGCAATCATGGGTAAGACTGCCGACCTGACTGCTGTCCAGAAGGCCATCATTGACACCCTCAAGCAAGAGGGTAAGACACAGAAAGAAATTTCTGAACGAATAGGCTGTTCCCAGAGTGCTGTATCAAGGCACCTCAGTGGGAAGTCTGTGGGAAGGAAAAAGTGTGGCAGAAAACGCTGCACAACGAGAAGAGGTGACTGGACCCTGAGGAAGATTGTGGAGAAGGACCGATTCCAGACCTTGGGGGACCCAAGGAAGCAGTGGACTGAGTCTGGAGTAGAAACATCCAGAGCCACCGTACAGGGTGTGCAGGAAATGGGCTACAGGTGCTGCATTCCCCCAGGTCAAGCCACTTTTGAACCAGAAACAGCGGCAGAAGCGCCTGACCTGGGCTACAGAGAAGCAGCACTGGACTGTTGCTCAGTGGTCCAAAGTACTTTTTTTCGGATGAAAGCAAATTTTGCATGTCATTCGGAAATCAAGGTGCCAGAGTCTGGAGGAAGACTGGGGAGAGGGAAATGCCAAAATGCCTGAAGTCCAGTGTCAAGTACCCACAGTCAGTGATGGTCTGGGGTGCCATGTCAGCTGCTGGTGTTGGTCCACTGTGTTTTATCAAGGGCAGGGTCAATGCAGCTAGCTATCAGGAGATTTTGGAGCACTTCATGCTTCCATCTGCTGAAAAGCTTTATGGAGATGAAGATTTCATTTTTTCAGCACGACCTGGCACCTGCTCACAGTGCCAAAACCACTGGTAAATGGTTCACTGACCATGGTATTACTGTGCTCAATTGGCCTGCCAACTCTCCTGACCTGAACCCCATAGAGAATCTGTGGGATATTGTGAAGAGAAAGTTGAGAGACGCAAGACCCAACACTCTGGATGAGCTTAAGGCCGCTATCGAAGCATCCTGGGCCTCCATAACACCTCAGCAGTGCCACAGGCTGATTGCCTCCACGCCACGCCGCATTGAAGCAGTCATTTCTGCAAAAGGATTCCCGACCAAGTATTGAGTGCATAACTGAACATAATTATTTGAAGGTTGACTTTTTTTGTATTAAAAACACTTTTCTTTTATTGGTCGGATGAAATATGCTAATTTTTTGAGATAGGAATTTTGGGTTTTCATGAGCTGTATGCCAAAATCATCAATATTAAAACAATAAAAGGCTTGAACTACTTCAGTTGTGTGCAATGAATCTAAAATATATGAAAGTCTAATGTTTATCAGAACATTACAGAAAATAATGAACTTTATCACAATATGCTAATTTTTTGAGAAGGACCTGTATATTTTCAGCAAATGTAAAAGCCCTTTCACACCAAAACTGAAATGAATAAGCGTCAGGATGAAGGGAATTTAAACACAAATGTTATGTTTATCTAAAGTCATTTTTGCTTATTAGTATGGATTAATTGACTCATCGAAGGTCAGCAGCAAAGACATTGGTTAATAAAATGGGTTTAAATACATAAAGGATAATTGTATTATTTAATTGCAGGTTTGCATCATATCCTGAGTTTGCATTTCACTGTCATTAATTTTGAGGAATACTGAAACTGTTTCTGTGCAAATGAGATGAGTAAATGCATGTTGACATTTAATGTAGTTACTTGGAAAAGTAATCTGATTACATAATTTGCATTACTTGTAATGCATTACCCCCAACAATGGTAATAATAAGAGTCATTTTAATAATTTTACAGACAATATTAAGCACAGTCCAGCACATTTCTGGTTTGTGTGAATCTATGCAGAAGTGCATTGGACCGTCTCTCAGCACAGAGAGCTGAAGCGGGTGCAGTAGGGATGCTTTCTGCTGGAGTCTGCAGACAGGCTCAGCTCTGTCTGAAAGCGTCCACACCCCGCGTGAGCTCTGTACCTTCACTGTACTGCTGTGTGTAAATACCCTTCCACTCGCTCTCATAAACAGAGCGCTGTTCTGCTGCTCCGCTGGCACTGAGACAGAACAGCACACAGTCAACGAGAGCATTAGTAAAAGCAAGAGTCTTAAAGACCGAGTTTGGCATTGGCATTCCATGCAGATAGTGCAAACTGCACACGATTTGGTTGCACCAGAATATATATTATATATATTATATATATATATATATATAATATGTATGTGTGTGTGTGTGTGTGTGTGTGTGACCCTGGAGCATAAAAGCAGTCTTAAGTCGCTGGGGTATATTTGTAGCAAAAGCCAACAATACATTGTATGAGTCAAAATTATCCATTTTTCTTTTATGCCAAAAATCATTAGGATATTAAGTGAAGATCATGTTCCATGAAGATATTTTGTAAATTTCCTACCATAAATATATCAAAACTTAATTTTTGATTAGTAATATGCATTGCTAAGAACTTCATTTGGACAACTTTAAAGGTGAATTTAAAGACAAATTTTCTCAGTATTTTGATTTTTTTGCACCCTCAGATTCCAGATTTTCAAATAGTTGTATTTCGGCCAAATATTGTCCTATCCTAATCTAAATATTGTCCTATCGTATATACAGTATGTGTGTATTTCATAAGAGCAGTTACTAATATAATATCACATATTTTGTCTATTGGAAAAGCACATTTTAAAGGTATAGCTGACTCAAAAATTATCGTTCCATGAGTTGTACCAAACCTGTATGAGTTTCTTTCTTCTGCTGAACATAAAACATAAAAGAAGATATTTTGAAGAATGCTGGTAACCAGACAGCTGCTGGTAGCCACTGACTTGAGAAAAAACAAAAAAAACACTATGGAGGTCAATGGCTACCAGCAACTGTTTGGTCATGACATTCTTCAAAATATCTTGTAACTATCATTGGGTGAACAATTCTTTTACCAGTACAGAATGTCATGACCCAAAAAAAAAAAAAAAAAGAAAGAAAAAGAAAAAGCTGCCTTTAGACAAAGGCAAAAAAAGTGCCATACTATACTATAATTATATTCCTTTACTCTTGTAATATATTTGATGCAATTTTCATGGAATATTAATAATATAATAAATTAAATATAAATATACCGTATTTTTGCCAAAATAGCTCAGCTGGTGTTAATACAGTAAGTATTAACACCATGGTAAATGTCCAGGGTAGATGTTGGTGGTCTGTGGATTTAAAAATGTTTTTCCTGTTTTCCAAGATAAAGCTTCTGAGAAAGTCTCTAAATTCAGCACATTGTCAACTGGAGAACAGATGCAATTAAATCAGTCCAATTCGCAAATGAATCATTCAGTGCAATTTGTGACCCAATTCAACAGGTTTACTGAAACGAATCAGCTCATTCACAAATCAGATGACTGGGTGATGATTTCTCCAGGTCAAAATAACGAGGAACGACATGTTGTTAAGAAATGTAGTGGAATAAAAAGTACAATATTATGCTTTGGAATGTAAGGAAGTAAAAGTTTCTCAAAATAAAAATACTCCTGTAAAGTACAGATAAGATACTTAAAAGATGTACTGAAGTAGCACTGCTGCCCATAAACTACATGACTTTCAGAGCCATTCGATTGCAGTTCTTTTCCAGTTCTAGTCAAAACACATTTCACACAACAGGATCTGATTTGTAGAAAGGTCTAGGTGTTTAATCTGCTTAAATTCTCTGGTGCACCTGTGACGCATCAGCGATTGCCTCATACTGCATCTTTGATGATTCAAGCATCGGAAAGCATTGAAGAAAATCAAGGCTAAAACACGTACTGTGTCTAGATCACTGTTTTACCTCAGAGCCAACTAGAGAGGAGTTTAGCAAACACGTCCAGTTTACACAAAAACATGACTCGAACACAGACTCACCCGTAAAGAGATGGTGCCCAGGTCTTTGTTGACAGATATATCACCTGACAGGTTCAGGCTGATGTCCATGTTCTCACTGGTCACATCAGAGTATCGCTTTGATAGCCTGCCATTGGCCTGAGGAACCAAACTTTCCACATCTTCACCAGCCAAAGAAGACCTATCGCTCACCGCAGACATGCGATTAGTCGGCTCTTTGGATTTGTTTCGGTTCAGCACGGCATGACTGGGAGCTTCTTCCTTCTCCGGTTCCTCCGGTTTCTCTGATGGCTGCTCGGTGGTTTCTGAGGATGATTCTGACGGTTCTGCTGTTCTCAGCAAAGGAAGCTCTGGTTCGACCGCTTTGGCTTCCTCCTCAGAGGTTGGTGTACTTTTTCCATCCTCGATGCCGGAGTCAGAGCTGGAGGTCTTGCCTGACGCCTCACTCTCAGGTTTATCGTGATCCTCCTCTGGAAACTTGTCGCTGAGATCGTCCTGCTCTTTCAAAGGAGTTTCGGTGGATTCGGGAGTCCTGGGCTCCTCCTCAAGCTCCACTGAAGCTTCATTGTGGTGATGGTCCCCATATAAACTGGTTTCTGATGGGTCTTTGATGGGAGCCTACGAAGGACACAGACAGATAAGCTACTGTATGTTTTAGTGTTAATTTTGTCAGCTATTTGCAATTTTAGTCTTAGTTTTAGTTCTGTGTTAAATGTTCTTGTTAGTTTTTATCATTTTTGTGACCCTGGTCCACAAAACCAGTCATAAGGGTCAATTTTTTTTTAAATTGATGTATGGTTTGTTAGGATAGGACGATATTTGGCTGAGATACAACTATTTGAAAATCTGGAATCTGAGGATGCAAAAAAAAAAAAAAAAAAAAAAAAAAAACTGAGAAAATCGCCTTAAAATTGGTCCAAATGAAGTTCTTAGCAATGCATATTACTAATCAAATATTAAGTTTTGATATATTTATGGTAGAAAATTTAAAAAAATATCTTCATGGAACATGATCTTTACTTAATATCCTAATGATTTTTGGCATAAAAGAAAAATGGATAATTTTGACCCATACAATGTATTTTTGGCTATTGCTACAAATATACCCCAGCGACTTAAGACTGCTTTTGTGCTCCAGGTCACATTTAGTCAACCTTATCCTATTTTATTTTAGTCAAGTTTTAGTCGACTAACCCCCGGTTTCACAGACAAGGCTTAAGCCTAGTCCTAGACTAAAATGTAAATCTGAGCTGTTTCAACTGAAAGAAACTTGCACTGATCTTAAAACATGTCAGTGCCTTAGTTTTGTCTTAAGATGCACACCAGTAATGCTTTTTCTAAGGCATGTTTATAAAAATTACTTAAATGCCCTAAATGAACTATGGCCTAATCCTGGCTTAGGCTAAGCCCTGTCTATGAAACCGGGCCTAAAAGTCTCAGCATTTTAGACTAGTTTTAGTCAAAGAAATCTTCGTCAAAATTATAATCGTAATGATTGTTGTCATTTGAGAAATGTACTTCTGCATTTCAGGTATTGCACTTTCACCACTAAGCACAAAGCATGGTTTATTTGACCTCATCTAACATACTGATTTATTGTAGGCTATTTATTATATAAATTAATATCAAAGACTCTCTCTGTCTACTTTCTGAAAAGTAGTAAAACAAACGACAGATATCATAAGTGAAATTCCTAATAGTAACTCCAATAATTCCAAACTGCAATCGCCTATGTTTCTCTATTAGAGCAACAGCGGCTGAGTACGTGCATTTATTCAGCAAACACAATCGCAAACAATATAGTCGAGATCTCACGACAGAACACAAAATGTTTCCATCACCCTGTTTTAATGTGCATTTTGAAGTATTGCATCAGAAACGAGTAATGGAAACACCTTTTTTTTTTTTTTAATCCCTTACTAAAAAAATCCCTTTGCAAAAAGGTAGTAAATTATTATATACAGTGGCTTCTCCTACTTTTCTTAGTGATATTTAGTGCCAGTTTATCAGGAAGTGTTGATTTTGCTCTCTTTGACTCGTCGGATGGAAACAGTGTTTATTCACAAATGTTTTGTGTGATATTCCAGTTTTGCACATAAGTTAAATTTGCAATTTTGCATGGAAACCCGGCTATAGCGGCTTATGTGACATACAGTGATTAGATCACTAGTATTTTCAGCAGCTAAAAAAATGTTTTTAAGTCAGTTATTTCTATCTTTTGCTGTAGTGTGTCAGTAGGAAATATCAGTTTACATTTCCAAACATTGATTTAGCCATTAATTGTAATAATCCAGTGAGATTTTTGTCTGATCTGATCATCATCCAGTCTGTCTGGAATGACATGAAGAAACAGAACAAACTGAGACAGACTAAATCCAGAAGAACTGATGCTTCAAGAAACCTCCTGCAAAGCTACAGTGCTGTTAAAAGTTTTAGGCACTTGTGTAAAAATGCTGTAAAATGAGGATGCTGTCATAAATAGATTTTCTTTACCAATTAACTTCTGTTAACTAAATGAAATCATCATTTGGTGTGAGCATCCTTTGTGTTTAAAGCAGCTTTTGCTCTAGCTGCACTTAAAACCATTTTTAGCTGCTGAAGTGTTCTAATAATTTTGGCCACCGCTGTAAAAGCCTGACAATTACTACATTCTTTCTTCAAAATAAACCACTCTGTCAGTCTTAAAGTGAAGTACTGCATCTGTCACACTTGGAGGCCAAGCTTCACAGGTTTACTACGGTTTGTCAGAGTAAATGCTATGGTTGAAAGCCCCCAGTGCCTGTACTAAAACTGACTGAGAAAACACATAGAGATGATGTACTGCTGTTAATAAAGACGCTAAAGTTGGCATCAGGCCAGATACTGTCAGTAAACTCGTTCACAGCTGCAGGCTTTCACCCTTATAACTGTTTCCTTGCCAAAACCAGGAACCTATTGTCCTGTGCTTTATTTAACTCTAAAGAAATGGACAGCATGTCTTTTGTTTCATTTTTATACGAAGGCCAGATGAGGAGTGGAACAGAAAGTACATTAGGGGTTATTTTGGAGCACCATGTCAACACATTTACTGCGAACAGCCTACAATGGATCTTTAAACGGAGACGCTAATGTGAAAGTTGGGTGGGGGGGGGTTCAAGACCTGTTACAGTCCAATTACATGAGCAGAAGAGACGTCACAATCACATTGTGCTATGAAGGGAACATCGAGCTGTAGTGGCGCCTGATGCCCATGAGAAACAGGCTGATTTTGCAATGTGAAACTAGAAGGCGGGGTTGCCAAGTCCTTGGTTTTACCGCGGGAATCGGATTCATTTTTCACTGCTCCTGCGAGTTGTTTTTAGTCCGTGGATTAAAGCGATTCAAACACTATTTCAACAGAGGGGAAAACTGTGGAAAAAAATGCAGCTGGGCTAGTTTTGAATAGCAATTGGGCTGGTTTTGTTTTGCAGATCTGGCAACCCTGCTAGAGAGCCTCTACAGGTTTTATAAAGCTAAATTTAAGATTTTAGACATTTAAAGACAAAGTAAAGACAATTTAAGTAGTATGAGTAAACTGAAGGGAACCCAATATGTCAATATGTTCTCTTAATAAAAAATTGCTTTGGTTTGAATACCTCTGGTCTCAAACATTATGTATGTATGGTGTTTGCAACGGTTGCCCAGGGAAATTGATAAAAATGATAAAATGTATATCTTGAACACTTTAGATAAAAGCATCTGCCAAATGCATGAATGTAAAATGTACCTTCTGATCGCACAACAAAAAAAACAATGTTCTTCCTCAGTATTTGTGTCGTTTTTCAGCATAAATGTCTAAAGAGACTTAAATCAAGATACATTTACCTGAGAAGTGAAATAATATAAGAAGTCTTGTTTTCTGGGAAATTGATGAACAGAAAGTGAGTTTATAATTAAAACAAGAACAAATATCTGCCAACAGGCTTAATTCAATGTGAAAACAGGTTTTTAAACCCCACTGACAGATGTTTTTTTTTTAGCATAAACTCACTCAATTATGTTCAGTTTCTCCGAAAACAAGACTTTATATCTTCATTTTGGATCTTAAGTATCTTGAGGTAAGTATGTTTAGATGTGTATTAGTAAACCAAGAAAAAATACTGAGGAAGATATTCATATTTTGCAGTGCATGCAACATTTATTGCCATGATTATTTGCTTCAATTTAATACCTTTTTAAGGCATTCATTTGTTGAAGAGCGAATTAAGACTTTGTAAGACCTTTCATTAGCTTATGGCCAAACAACCAGGAAAATGCACATCTCACCTGATCTTGGAAACTAAGCAAGGTTTAGCTTGCAGTTTTTTTGGCAGTTTTTTTGTTTACAAAAAATGCTCCTACTGTATACATCATATACACTGCAGCAATGCTAAGAGTTGCATAACCAAAATGAGCACATATCTGCATAATTCATTGAGTTCTTAGCATATTGTGCTGTACATCGTTGCTTGTCTTTCAGAGACACACCCGCACTGAATCGTAGAATAAACTTTCCATGCAATAACAATTAGAGGTGTCAACACGCTAAACAAATGCGTCTCTCTTTCCACCCTGAGCACTTTTCCATGAGCAGTGCATTATTTACACTCTCTATCAGCATGTTTATACTGAGAGATGTGTGATAGAGAGACACTGGGGTGTGATGAGTGAGAAAGGTCATACCCGTAAAGGTGAAAGGTCAGCAGGGTCCTCTTCTTCTGCTTCTTCATGATTATCCTCGATCTCCTCCATCACTTCAGCTTTGGCTTCAGCCACCAGCTCTCTCAGCGGACGATTGGTCTTTACTGAACGGACGAAAGGATGCTGAAATACAAGACACATGTGGAAAGATTGCTCTGAGTACAGTACAAACTCCAAAACAGTTATTCATGGTGCATAACAATAACATGTCACCATAAGCAGCATGCACAATAAATAACAGGCCTGAGAATGGAAATTGGGAGGTTTGATTGTGTCGTCATCATTGAAAAGCATCATCAGATTGTCAAACTGAATCAAATCGTAAACTGCTTTCAAATTTAATGTTGCTTTGCAATGTTTAGAAAAGACCTGCAATCAAATTAAATTCTCAGAGCAAGTATTCGTATCTGAAATATTCATTATTCAGTTTGGTTCAAAAATATTTGTACTCAATATTTTCAAAATAATGATAAAAATCAAGCCCTGTTGACCTTAAATATTTACTTCAGATTTAAAACTTATTTTTCAATATTTCATAATATTTTATAATATTCAATATTTTATTATAATATAATATATAATAATTTGCATTTCCATGGTTCTCTGATGGTGGTTAACAGTCAGACAAATAAAAACAAACAAATAAAATATTTCACATTTTTATGTAATATTTCATGTTTTTATTTTAAGTAGTGCTGTCAAACGATTAATTGCGATTATTCACATCCAAAATAAAAGTTTTTGTTTATATAATATATATGTGTGTGTACTGTGTGTGTGTGTATATATATATATATATATATATATATATATATATATATATATATATATATATTTATATTTATATTTATATTTATTTAATATATAAACATAACATTTTTCTTAAATATATACGTACATGCACGTATGTGTATTTATATATATACACACACAATAAATATACACCGTATACACATATATCATGTAAACAAAACTAATTTATTTCGGATTAATCGCGATTAATCTTTTGACAGCACTAATTTGAAGATGATTATTGATTGTAATTTAATTTTTTTATGATTGAATTGATTATTAGTTTTATATCAAATCACAATCCCCAATTTGAGAAATTCTGCTGTAGCGCAATATAATTAAAAAAAAATATTATTTTGTCAAAGCATTAATGTCATGTGGTTTGGGCAGAAATGCCCATCCTTGACCTCTGATTTTGTTGCAGGACTTGTGTTAGCATGTTATTGCACTTGAAATACACTTGCAATCAGCAAAATTGGCAGTTCATTTAAAAAAAAAAAAAAAAAAATGAAATGTTGTTGTTGAGAGAGTCTGGGGTTTAATTAGGAGAAGAGCTGAGTTCGATGAAGGCTGTGAGGTGCTCAGGTACTGAACTGTGAAAGCACCAGTGTAACGCAGAGAAACGCTGCTCTCATCTATTATTCAGCTGAGTTGCACATTGTTTAATTGAAGCGTCCCAGCTGCTGAGCATATGTGACGGCGAGTCAAGCGTTAAAAACGTAAAACCAGCAATATCGATTACCCTCACCGATGATCGCAGCTACAGCCAATGAAGAAACTACAGCCAATGAAGAAACTACAGCCAATGCATCGCAATTCCCATAACATGCATCCTAAATTGCTTCCCAATTCATAGTTTGCAGAAAATAGCCTGCTCATGTTGCCTGGATGATTGTCATTGTGGAACATGCATATGATGCCTTTAAATGCATGTGACGCTGTTTCAGTTATGTTTTGGTCTCTTGACCTCGACTTTGGTTTGGATGGTCGCTTTAAACTACAAACCAGCCTATAAAGACTTTGACTTTGCAGTAAATGTTTGGCACTCAGGATCTAACAGTGATATATGAACTTAGCACACAGAAAAGCATGTACCGCATATCAATGTCACCTTCAGCCCAACAAACACCTGTCTTCAGGCTGCTTTATATGCAGCAGAGCATTAAATGAATATGTAATACGAAACACCCAGAAGAGAGAGTGCTATCAGAACATGAGCTGAAGTTATTTTATATTCAGTGGCTGCTCTGCAGATGTCCAAAATTAACTTTTAACACACGACAATAACGAGAGTTTACCAGCCAAAAAATTATTCATAGTTTATGTAGGAATTACAAATAAATTACTAATGTGATAATAATAATAATAAAAAATAAGCAAACAAACATACATACACACACACAAATACCGGTATATATGTATATATATATATATATATATATATCTCTTCCCATTTTGGTATCGGCATCAAATTAAATTTACAAAAGTGATTTTATATAGATAGAAAGCATATTAAATGCAATTTAAGTGTGTACTTTAATGTTTCAAATGACCTTTGTGAAAACAAAATGTCAAAATATGGGTGAAATAATGCCATTGCCAGATATATTTATGCATAAATGAAACTACATACTTATTCTGACCTCTACTTATTAAAATATATAAAAGAAAAAAAGTGATCATACTAAATTTTATTATATTTTCAAAGATTAAAAACATTTTGCTGACAAATGGGTAAGATCTAGTGGGAGGACAGCAGCAAAGATTGGTAAAGATTTAAAATGACAATTAATTAGTTTTTATGGCTTCACTGTGATTCCAAAATAGAGCCTTTTAACGATGTGTAATTGTTACACTGAATAACATTTTAGTGGGTTTCTTCAGTAATCCATGTTTAAAAAAAAAAAAAAAAAAAAAAAAAAAATGTATTATAAATTTTTTTTTTTTTGCACAGAAAAAATAAAATTAAACTAAATTAAATTAAAATTTTAAAAAATTAAAGCTGTATTAAACTATTTTTTTATTGTTTTGCATGACAACCCCTCTTCGTCTCTGAACCAGTGTAACATTTAATAATATACTTGTAATTTATACAAAAAAAAAAAAACTACTTACAAACGTAAAAACTACAAATAGTGTATTTGATGTTTGAGGATCTGTACGTTTTTGATTTAAATCGTTCACATCACTTATATCATCTATGGTCAGATCATCATTCTTACAGTTTGATTTAAACTATCATGTTGCAGTTTCTAATAAAATTTCCAGCAAGTTATGAAGCCATTTCTAGACAATTCTGGGCTGTTTTCAACACAGCACATCTACTGTACATGCTCTTTTACATTCTGTAAACTCCTCAAGTGTTCAGTTCAGCGGATGGGGTGGAGAAATATCCTAAAGGAAGAATGCAAATTGCTGTAATTCCCTTCATCCAGCGACACAGGAAACAGCAACTGCCTTGATGAGGCGTTTTGGGCTTTCCTTTACATGCATCCATTTGCACATACCATCTCAAAATGCATTAAATTACACAAGAGCAGTGGTAATGTACAGTATATTTAAAACATGACAAGTATATGAGATTCCTTACGTCTAGAAGCTGAACAGCCGTTGGCCTCGTCTCGGGGTTTCTGTCCAAAGCTTTTTTCAGGAAATCATTAAATTCCATAGACCTAAAACACACAAAACCCTTAAACATTCGCCCAAGAGGGGGCTACAATCTCTTGCTGTGTAATAGTGATAAAATAACATTTGACAGCCAGTCATATTCAAGAAATGTTAAAAGCTATAAATCTAAAAAAAAGCCACAGCTATGCACACAAAACAGCCCATCTTTGGAAGGAATCTTACAGTCATGATCTACAGTGGAGGCCAAAATGATTAGAGCACTAGTATCTCCAGCAGCTAAAAATGGTTTTAAGTCAGTTATTTCTATCTTTTGCTGTAGTGTGTCAGGAGGAAATATCAGTTTACATTTCCAAACATTCATTTTGCCATTAATTGTAATAATCCAGTGAGATTTTTGTCTGATCTGATCATCATCCAGTCTGTCTGGAATGACATGAAGAAACAGAACAAACTGAGACAGACTAAATCCAGAAGAACTGATGCTTCAAGAAACCTACCTGCAAAGCTCCTGAGAAACTATGAGCAAGTGCAGCTAGAGCAAAAGCTGCTTTAAACACAAAGGATGCTCACACCAAATGTTGATTTCATTTAGTTAACAGAAGTTAATTGATAAAGAAAATCTATTTATGACATTATTTTTGACAGCATCCTCATTTTACAGCATTTTACAAAAGTGCCTAACAGCACTGTAGCTTTGCAGGTAGGTTTCTTGAAGCATCAGTTCTTCTGGATTTAGTCTGTCTCAGTTTGTTCTGTTTCTTCATGTCATTCCAGACAGACTGGATGATGATCAGATCAGACAAAAATCTCACTGGATTACTACAATTAATGGCAAAATCAATGTTTGGAAATGTACACTGATATTTCCTTCTGACACACTACAGCAAAAGATAGAAATAGCTGATTTAAAACCATTTTTTAGCTGCTGAAAATAGTACCGTTCTTATCATTTTGGCCTCCACTGTAATCACTAAACTCTTACTCCCATGCCCCCTGGTCTTTGCGGTTTACCACTTGGCAGGCTGCTCCAGGGTTGGCGGCTCAGACTTGGCGATTTTCAGCAGGACCCTCATGGGGTTGAGCTCATGGTGGGGCGGCTCTATCTCAGCCAGCTCTATCAGAGTGATGCCCAGAGACCAGATGTCGGCTTTGTAGTCGTATGGAGCGTCCTTCATGGTCTCACACATCACCACCTCTGGAGCCATCCTGAACATAGAAGAAACATCAGGAACGCTCCACCTCAGAGCCATTAGACCAAAACCAAAGATCTCAAACACATTCCCAGTCAGGAAAGAAGCATTAAAAGACTGTAGATATTAGGGTTGGGAATCGAAAATCAATTCCAATTCCAGAATCGGATACTTGTTGTAAAATTAAAATTTCAATTCCACCTATCAATCCCTGTGTGCGCATCTGTTTTTTTAGGTGGTTGTTAAAAATGTATTTGTCTTTGAATCATTCATTCAAGAGATTCATTCAGAAACACTGATTCATCCAGTAATGAAACTAGTCAATCTCGAGTGAGTCACTGAATCATTCATTCAAGAGATTCATTCAGAAACACTGATTCATCCAGTAATGAAACAAGTCAATCTTGAGCGAGTCATTGAATCATTCCATTCATAAATTCCATCAGATTTTGTTTAGTTGTCTAATCTTTTTTCTTCAGAATTGAGAGAGAACTATATCCTCCATTAAAAAAGTCTGAATTTATGCTCTATTTTGCACACAAACAGCTTTTAATGGAGTCCAGTTTTTATGTAGCCGGCTGATTTTTGTTCATAGTATTCAGCAGCAATTAAATGTTTTGCAAAAAGAGACAGAATAAATGTGTCTATCTAATAAAAAAATCAAAACTGGGAATCGATAAGAATCGGAATTGATCAAATTCAAACGGTACCCAACCCTAGTAGATATTGAGCATCAGTGCTGTAACCGATTACATGTCATCTGGATTACACAATCAGATCTGAAAAATTAAGTATTTGTAATTGGATTACAGTTACTTTTTATGGATTACATGATTACATATATTCATACAATGGCAGTGAATATTCATAATTTATTAATTCACATCAATTCTGTTCTGATTCTTAATAAACAGACCACATACAGTCAAACCAAAATTTATTCAGACACCTTCAACATTTCTCACATTATCAGAGTTTATTTGCTATAGTTTAGAAAATGGTAATAAAATATGACAAGAACTCAAAAGTTAAACTGTGTCAGAACAAATGCATCTTGATAATGTCAGATAACTTTGATAGAAAGGCATGTAAGTATTTTAGGTATGTCCCAAATCTAATCAATTTTACTGGTAGTCCACTGTATGAAGCATTTTTGGGTATAATATGTCACAGTTTACTTTATTTTGCTATCCTCACTTACATAAATCAACTATAGTGTCCTGCACCCACTAGTAAAAAAATATCAAAAATGATATCTGATGTCTGAATAATTTTTTTGGTTTGACTGTATATGACACTATTTAATTATTCAAGCTGTGAAATATTACATCATCTTCATTTTCAGTGACCTTCAATAATTATTAATATTTAAAGTCTGGACAAAAATATTTAAAACCTGGAAGACTTTGTCCATGTCACGTTTTCTTGCTTATTTGTATGTTCATGCAATTTGGAGATTATCAAGCTTTTTTTTTGGGGGGGGTGAGTCGATCCCCTTTGACCTAAAATATTTACTTGAAGCCCCCCAGAGATTTAAATAATTTAACAACAAATTTGTATTTGCATGTTTACAGCTCTCTGATGTCAGTCATCACATTGTCAAAATGACATTTTAATTCGTTTTTAATTCATTTTTATGATTTCATTAATTATTAGCTTTTCATCAACATTATACAGTTTTTTTTTCCATGAACACTAGTATGGGAATCCCTGCTGTAATGTAATATTTAATGCCTTTCATCATATTGATAAAGAACAAAATATATTTTCTTTCTCTTTTTTGTTCCTAATACGGTACACAATCCCATTCAAGTCTACGTGATAAACGAGTTATGTCAAAAGTAATCTAAAAGTAATTAAAAAGTAGTCAGATTACATTACCTAATATGTATAATCCAGATTATGTTACTAATTACAAATTTTGTCATGTAATCAGTAATGGACTACAATTTGTAAGTAATCTACCAAGCACTGTTAGCCAGGGACCAAAAGAATTTACTACAAGCCAATAATAGAATTGATAACGTTTATTTACGAGTCGCATAAAGAGATAAACTAGCTCCTGTGTGTACTTAAAGTACAAAGGTAAGAAAGATATTTCATATCAGGACCTTCAAACTGAACTCTAGTTAATGATTGCTTTATTCCTGTGGGACACAACAAAACTGTCCCTTTCTATTAGCTTTATCAGAATCTCATGAAATGTGCGATTATTAATTATAATTCTGTTTTAATAATTCTATTATGTACTGAAATTTCGGAAACTGAAACTATTTTGGAGCGCCAAAATTACTGACCTGAAACAGTGAGATTTAATTAGAGCTCAGTTTAAGCGGCACATGATCTGATCATCTCTTTCTCTTTACTACTAGCTATAGCACAAAATAAATATGAGTGACCATCTGAAGGTGTTGAAAGAAACAGAATAACTTCATGAAATGAATCATGTCTTGTGTCATCAGTCAATCTTTCAACCACAGAAAGATGTCAATAAAAAAAAGCTTGGAAACAATGTCATATAACTTCACGTTTACCTCTAGAAAGCCATCCACTGTCCATAACTTGTTAGTCAGTTAGCATTTTGCTACATGTATGGTCTATATCACATATTCATTATATTTCAATTAACCTTTTGTCTTCATTATTAAACGCATGTTTGAAAAAATCTGTCATGAAAACAAGCTTTTATTACAGCCACTACAGTAGAAACAATTATATAATTAAAAATCCCCTTATGTGCAATTAAAACGTTTATTAACATTTACATTGTGTTGATTATTTGAGTGTTGATTATTAAATAAATCTGATTAATTAATTGATTATTAAATAAACCTTTCATTTTGGTTTCGGGGCTTCGGTGTAAAAATTAATTTCAGGACATCCCTAATATTTTGCTTAAAAGTCTATTTTTTCTTATATAAGTAATTATTATGTAATAAACCTGCAATTATTAATTATAATTGTAATTTAATTACATCATTATATTTTGCTTAAAGTCTATTTTCAAGTAAAACACCTCAAAGCATTAAAGTTATGAGAATTTTAGAGGTAAAATGTTAATTTATTTTTTGACGTCTTTTGATTTTTAAGCAAAATGTCTCTAATTTTTATGAAATACTAAATATTTTTTATTATCATAGGACTTTTATCTAGTGACTAGCCTGAGGAGCCTGTGACTGCAGTAAATATTAATAAAGATGTTCTAATTCGATCAACCTTAAGCAGCATTTAATTGATTTATAGCACTTACCAATATGGCGTCCCAATAAAAGAGTCTCGTCGTTGAAGAGTTTTGGTGTTTTTTGCAGAGACTCCAAAATCCGCTGTAACAAAAACCAGAAATGTTGGATTACATGAAGATTTAATTCCAGTTTCAAAAATGTCACATTACAATCTGTAAAACCTCTAATATATATATATATATATATATTTCAGACTAAATTACACTACCATTCAAAAGTTTGGGGTCAGTAAGATTTTTAAATGTTTTTGAAAGAATTATCTTCTGCTCTTCAGCTGCATTTATTTGATTAAAAATACAGGAAAAATAGTGAAACATTATTATTATTTAAAATAGCTGTTTTCTGAGTGAATATATGGTAAACTGTAATTTATTTCTGTGATGCAGCGCTGTATTTTCAGCATCATTACTCCAGTCTTCAGTGTCACATGATCTTCAGAAATCATTTTAATATGCTGATTTGCTCAAGAAACATTTCTGAGTATAACTTTGAAAGCAGTGCTGCTTAATATTTTTGTGGAAACATTTTTTCCAGGATTCTTCAATAATAGAACGTTCCTTTAAATAGTAAAAATACTTTGCAATATTAATGGTTTTGACTGATTTTTTTAGCTAGATTTTTTTTTGGTCCGTGTAGCAAATGCAGAGTTTGGATATATATTTATGTGTCAGCTATGACAGAGATGACTTGTGGAGCTGATGTTTGGAGGATCACATGAGTTTAAGTTTCTCTCACAGGAAGCAGTAAAGGCTCTAGTATCCCTTGGCCTGACATTCTGAGCTACCATTAACCAGCACACAATGAAGCCACAGTCGGTTTCACATGAAGCAGCATTCAGAGGGAATAATTCACTCATTCAATCACTAAATCCAGTCAGACTTGAGCAGAGAAGTGTAATGAAATATTACAAGTCAGCTCTTGGCAAACTGTGGTATTTACCACACAACCTTCGTACAATACAGTGCAAGATTTCAAGGAAATGTAGGTGTGTGTGTGTGTGTGTGTGTGTGTGTGTGTAAGGGTGTGAGAGAGGTCCAAAGAATTAGTAAGAGATCTTTTGCTCTGTTACAAATCCTAACTAGACAGCATTTTAAGGCATCACAGCCACACCTGATCACTTTAATATGTCCTTGCTGAATAAAAGTATTATACTATTATCAGCCTACACTGTAAAATATGATCGTGATTTTAACGGTAAAAAACTGAAAATGCTACAGTAAAAACCTATTAAATGATTAAAGGTAAGTTCCTGTAAAATTTACAGGGAAAAAAACGTAAACTGACGTTCCCAGAATTCCCTGCGTTTGCATTTCAAATTTTGTTTGAATTTGATGCATTTTCTTTGAAATAACTGTTTCTTCTTAGTTTTTTCTTGTCAGTTATGTTTTTTAGGGTTGCATGTTACATCTAATGTTGTTAAATTCACGTTTATTCCATATTTCAGTTTAATGAGTGTCACCATGATGGTGTTTAGTGCTTGTGTGAATGACACTGTGCACCTTCTATATATGTTATTATTTAAAAGCTGCTTGTGATGGGCTTTGGTTCATCGTGTGGTTATCAGTGTATTTCAAAGGTACAAAACTGATTTCAGTCCTTCAATAGGTTGGTATATTAACATTATATCAATTAATGAAATTACGGTATTTAACTGTAAACTAAAAGTTAAAACGGTAAAACCTAAAATGTTGTTACCGTATTTTTTACGGTAGAATTCCGGCAACCACAGCTGCCAGTTTTTACTGTAAATTTTACGGATTTTTTTTACAGTGTAGCTAAGACAGAACTGCTTGTAGTTTCAGCAAATCCATCACTTCATCACAATTTCACCTTCCAGTTAGACTCAACCATAACTCCTTCAAAAACAGCCAGAAACCTTGGAGTTGTGATTGATAAGCTGAATTTCTCAGACCACATTGCTAAAACTGCCCGATCCTGCAGATTTGCTTTATACAATATTAAGAAGATCAGGCCCTTTCTTTCAGAACATGCTTCACAACACCTTGTTCAAGCTCTTGTTCTGTCCAGACTTGACTATTGCAATGCTCTCTTGGCAGGTCTTCCAGCCAATTCCATCAAACCTCTACAACTAATCCAAAATGACGCTGCAAGATTAATCTTTAATGAGCTGAAAAGAACACACGTCACACCTCTGTTCATCAATTTGCACTGGCTACCTGTAGCTGCTCGCATAAAATTCAAGGCATTAATGTTTGCCTACAAAACCACCTCTGGCTCTGCACCTCTTTACCTAAATTCAGTTCTTCAGACCTATGTGCCTCTAGAAGCTTGCGTTCTGCAAGTGAACGACGCTTTATTGTTCATCCCAAAGAGACACAAAATCACTTTCACACACTTTTCCATTCACTGTTCCCTCCTGGTGGAATGACCTGCCCAACTCAATCCGATCCATCTTCAAGAAACGGCTAAAAACACATCTCTTCCATCTTTATTTGACCCTCTAACTCTAGCACTCTCTATTCTAATTCTATTTTATCTATCTGTCGTCTTTTTATTTAAAAAAACACACACCCTTGACCCTCTATCAATTGCATATTTATTCTCTACCTGCTAGTTTTTCTTTAAAAACTAACACTAGCTTTCTTTTTTCTATTCTACCTACTTGTTTCTTTAAAAAAAAAAAGAATATAGAAAAAAGGTTTTTTTAATTTTTATCTGCTTATTTTCTTAAAAAAAAAAACCTTGCTAAAATTTGTAAGTCGCTTTGGATAAAAGCATCTGCTAAATGACTAAATGTAAATATGAATGGTACTGACTACAGTTTATTATGGTTTCTACAAAAATATGAAGCATCAAAACAGCTTTTTAATATTGATAATAATCAGAACTGTTTCTTGAGCAGCAAATCAGCATATTAGAATGATTTCTGAAGGATTATGTGACACTGAAGACTGGAGTAATGATGCTGAAAATTCAGCTTTGATCACAGAAATAAATTACATTTTTAAATATTTTTACATAGAAAATATCTGCAAAAAATTGTATTTTTATTGTATTTATCTAATAAATACAGCCTTGGTGGGAATAAGAGACTTCTTGAAAAATAAAATAAAATAAAATAAAATAAAATAATCTTAGTACAGAGTTGCCGCTTATGTAGAGTGTTCCAAATCAATCATTTATGTTCCAATTGCCCTTGATCAAATTAGAGCAAGTTTGTGTGCTCGAGAAAAAAAAAAAAAAAAAAAAAAAAAAAAGCCAATCCAGAAGAGAAACCTCAGCACAAATCAGCTTGACCCTTTAATTCCATAATTGTGGTTGTCAGTTTTAAACCGCACCCGACTGAAATCAGATGATCCGTCGAACTGATCCGTTTATATACAGACCTAGCTTGATGTCTCCGTCGAGTGTGAGGAGAATGTTTCCGGCCTTCAGGTCTCTGTGGATGATCTTCATGCTGTGGAGATACTGAAGAGCCTCCAGCATTTGTTTACAGATCACCTGGATCTGAGGCTCTTCAAGACCCCTGTCCAGCTCTGAAAGACAAACACTACACTCTTCAGACTACTGCATCAAACACTTCAAAAGAAAAAAGCTATTTTATTATATTATATTATATTATATTATATTATATTATATTACATTATATTACAATATAATATAATATAATATAATATAATATAATATGAGACAAAGTAAACTCTTCAGACTAGTGCATCAAACACTTCAAAAGAAAAAAGCTATTATTATATTATATTATATTATAATATATTATAGACAGACAAAATAAACTCTTCAGACTAGTGCATCAAACACTTCAAAAGAAAAAAGCTATTATTATATTATAATATATTATAGACAGACAAAATAAACTCTTCAGACTAGTGCATCAAACACTTCAAAAGAAAAAAGCTATTATTATATTATATTATAATATATTATAGACAGACAAAATAAACTTCAGACTAGTGCATCAAACACTTCAAAAGAAAAAAACAATTATATTATATTATATTATATTATATTATATAGAGACAAAATAAACCCTATTTTTAAATCTATTAAAGGGTATTTTACAATTTAAAAATGAAAATTCTGTCAATGTCAAATACAAAAGCATGCATATTCAATAAGCTTGAGTTCAAAAGGCAGGACAGTGTAACCAAAGGCAATGAACTCTGAGTGACCTTGAGCGGCTTGTTCATAAAACATCCAAAATAATGCAATGTCCAGTTTAAACTTCAGGAAAAAAATGAGTTTGCCTACTCAGCCAGGAGCTAATAAGCAAGATCATCAAAAGGAAGCTGCGGGGGGCTTTTATAAAAATGATAACGTGAAGGGAAGCAATAGGAGATACAGATCTTACCTAACATAGTGGCATCGACTGCACCTCCGGGACAAAACTCGATCATTATCTGAGGGGGACATGAGGTACAACATGAGACGGTTTTGTTCTGGCACGTTCAGACACAGAGGAACTCAGTGGAGCTGAAAGAAACGGGTCATTTTTTGTAAACAGGAAAAGGTGGTGCAGTATATGTGAACAGAACAGAGAACAATGTCAGACTGATCCAGTTTATTTAAGAATTAGAGGAACAAACTTCATGACTATACCATTCAAAAGTTTGGGATTAGTAAGATTTTTAATGTTTTTTTTAAAGAAGTCTCTTCTGCTCTCCAAGGCTGAATTTATTTGATCAAAAATACAGTAAATCAGTAATATTGTGAAATATTACTACAATTTCAAATAGCTGTTTTCTATGTGAATATATAGTAAAATATAATTTATTTCTATGATGCAAAGCTGAATTTTCAGTCTTTCGTGTCACATGATCCTTCAGAAATAATTCTAATATGCCGATTTATTATCAATGTTGGAAACAGCTGTCACATGTTATTAATTTAACACATCCTTACTGAATAAAATGATTAATTTCTTTCAAAAAAAAAAAGAAAAAAAAAAAACAAATACTGACCCCAAATGTTTAAACAGTAATGTACTGTTACAAACAATTTCTATTTTGAATAAATGTGGTTATTTTTATTCAAAAAAGTATCACATTAATATTAAGCAGCACGACTGCTTAAAACACTTATTTTAAATTTTATATATTAATATTTATTCCACAATATTAGTTTTCACTGTATTTTTAATCAAATAAATGCAGCCTTGATGAGCAGAAGAGACTTATTTAAAAAAAACAAAAACAAACATCAAAAGTTTTTCTGATCTCAAACTTTTAAATGACAAATAGTTTACACGAATTAAAAATCAACTGCTGATTTTCCCCATCATGATTTCTAAAATTGCCCTGAGATTTTGATAATTTGGGTGAAATATAGTTGGCATAATGATTAAACTTCACAAACAGTTTAGTGAAAGGTGATCATTTACACTGTATCTTAACCAGCTTCCAGTGACCCAGAAATGTGTTTAATGCACACTGAAAGGGAAAATATGCATGTGACACAATCACAACCAATCAGAACGAATCTGAGGTTATGTGAACAAACTTTGGGCAAGTGAGTTTCCACTGCGGGCAGGGCTTCAGCGCTGCAGAAAAAAAAACAACAACTTAAGCAGCAGAAGGAGCAGCACATGAAACTGAAACAAATGTCATGCAGTCTGTCAAAAGTGCAGCTGGTTAGGACAAAAACTGACATTTGCATGGAAGAGACCGATTTGATAGCCTATTTGATATTTGATAGATTCATAACCTGGTTGAGACAGGTGCTATAGCTTGACTAGAAAAATAAATCTACTCAAATCACTGTTATTTCTATACAACTTGAGTTATTCGGTGTCACTGACATGTGTTTCTAAACTGTGCTGATGTTTCAGTTTTTGTTCCTCTATTTGAACACATTTGAGATAAACACGTACCACATAAAAATAAGGCAAAATTCCATTAAAAAAAAAGTCAATTATTTTTTCAAAAAATTTGGATTTTTTAGCTGAATTACAAAATAAATAATATGAACCTGCCTCTAGCAAAATATATGCAGTAAGTTAGGCCCAATAATAATTCAATATCATAAAAACAGGAAAGATATGACATAATTAACAATGTCATCATGTTCAAATGACACAGATACACAATATCTCTACATGTGCATCAAAGATGTTTCTTAATCTTGACTTGATAAGGTCAACATACAAAAATAGTCATGTGTTACGAATGATAACCATCTTAAATTGTTTTGTTTTTGCAGTCGAAGCAAATTCCTGAGTCATTAGACAATTTCACAGCATTTAAACTGTGATAACTGCGATAACTGAGAAAACCTACACCTCGCATCGCCTGCCAAAACAATAACGGACACGATCTCCACAAACTGTAATTTGGCTGTCACTGATATGAATTTACAAGCTTTGCTCAAAGTTCTCCAAACAGTTCTGGAAAGTTTCATCAGAATCTCTGTAAAAATACATAAAGTAGTAACAGGAATTTCCCCCGGTGCTGAGAAACAGAGAGCATTCAGGAGAGGAAAACTTAAGGAATGTGTCACAAATATCAAGCCTGTCAATCAAATGATCTTGACCTACTTTAAGATGAGTCTTCATGCTGCATGGTCATGGTTTTGACATGTTAAAAGTCACTATAATAGTAGGGACGGAATCTCGGAATTCAGTCATAAAAACAGAATTAACAGTTTAACGTGGAATGTCAGAGAATTTGTCAAACTTTGAATGAATTAATCAAAAGTATGTCACACACTTAAACCAATTTGCGATATGGAGTAGTATTTGTAAATATTAAGCCACAAAAATACTATTTAAATATGAATTGCACGTGTCTCTGTATGAATGAATGGCGCAGACGTGCGGTTTCGTTTGCTACACACGTTACTGAAGTGATGTCGTCTCACTAAATGATGACATAAATACATGAACAACATCTCCAGAACCCGTCAAAATAAAAGTTCGGTTTAACTTAAAGACATTGTGGCAGAAATATATTACTTAGGGCCCTATGAAATCCGTTTTATTTTTTCCCAAATTCCGTTTTATTTTTTTCTAAATTCTGTTTTTTCCGTTTTCATTTTTCTGGATTCTGTTTTTTTCCATTTAAATTTTTCTGGACTCCTTTTTAATGGTCAAATTCAATTTTATTAATCAAAAAGCATGTCTAATTAATTAAAATCATGAAACTTAATTTAACATTAATTTATTAAAAGTGTAACCAAAATTACATCATGTTTAGGGCCGTATGAAATGTTTTATTTTTTTCTAACCTTATGTTTTATTTTGTGTTTTAGCATGTCTAATAAGTTGAATGCATACAAACGATTTTTATTTATTCTTACAGTAGACTTATGAAGTGCTTTTTTCCCCCTCAGAAATTCTGTGTTGTGTATTTAAATTTTACTGGTTATCAGATGAAGGCATAAAACATTGATTTAATTTATATTTTAATTAATGAAAATTAAACATTTCAATTTTTGGCAAATAAAGGAGATTTACTATTAAAATTAAAATATTTTGTGATTTTTTTTTCTTTAAAAATAAAGTTGTATTATTTTTCAACAGTAGTAGTAGTACTATTACATACATTCTACTAAATAATAGTAATATAGCCCATTTCTGGCACAATGTCTTTAAAAAATTAAACCGAACTTTTATTTTGACGGGTTGTAAACTAGTAAACAAAACCGCGCGTCTGCTCCATTCATACAGAGACGTGCAGAACATGCAGGATTCATATTTAAATTGAATTTTGTGGCTTAATATTTACAGATACTAGTCCATATCGCGATTTGATTCAAGTGTAATGACCTACTTTTGATTAATTCATCCAAACTTTGACAAATTCCGTGACATTCCGCGTTAATCTGTAAATTCCGTTTTTATGACTGGATTCCGTGATTCTGTCCGCTTTTTCTGCATCCCGGAAATCATAGGGCCCTTATTACTATAGCTCACTAGAATGTACATAATACTACTACTACTTCTACTACTAAAATTATTACAACTTTAAAGGAATAATCACAACAATTTAAATGCACAACACAGAGGGAAAAACAAAACATAAAGGTATTGTAAGAATATATAAGTATTTTAATAAATTAAGTTGTTTTTATGCACTCAAATAATTAGACATGCTAAAACACAGAATTTGGTAACATTAAAACATATGGTGAAAAAAAAACATTTAATAGGGCCTAAACATGTAATTTTCTTTAAATTGATCTCAAATTGTAGAAGTTTCATGATTTTAATTAATTAGACATGCTTTCTGAGTGATACAATTTAATTTAACCATTAAAAAGGAGTCCAGAAAAATGAAAATGGGAAAAATGGAATCCAGAAAAATTAAAACAGAAAAAATTGTCATTTCAAACACGTACTATATAAAATTAATGAATGAAAAAAAATACAAGGCAGCACAATAAATGCATGATTGAACTAGTCAGTGTGACTTTTGTGTTATATACTTAAACTCCTCTGGAGTCATATGATAAGACTGTATGAGGAAGAGGCCTAATTTGTCTCAGTCATTCTTCAAATTCATACGGGTTTGGAACGACATGATTAATGATTACAGAATCTTGATTTCTGGCTGCATGGACTACTCCTTTAGGAATGCACATATTGAGAGAGATCCTTCAGCGTTCAAGCAGAACAGCAGAGTATGTAATGTCTTGAAGATACCGAGCCAAAACTGCAAAAGTATTCAAAACCATTTGTTCATGGAAATACTGTACCGTCAAAGCAAAGCCCACCACTCTCTCATATCTCGACTCCTGTGGACTGGTAAACACAAGTGTCTGTATATTTAGTGATGGAGGCGATAACACAGTGACACATGTCTCATGACTGCCTCCAAGATACATAAACCACATACCAAAGCAAAGAGACATGGCATCAATCCAGCAAACCAATGAACAATCCTGAATCCCCTCCGCTTATATTTACACACTCAGACAGACATGCAAACAAACACATGAGGGACATCATACTCTTATTTATTCATTTATTTACATTCACTGGGTGGTTGGCTGTTAATTTGGGTGTTCTGATTGGTTGCTATGTGGTTATTAATTGGCCTCTGGTTTCTTGATAAAGTGACATTGAGTTTCATTCTCTAACTGTTTGCATGCACAAAATCTGCATAAGTTTTCACAAACAAGATTCATCAATAAGCTGCATGCAAAACTTTACAATAGGGCTGCCCTCTAATAGTCGACTGACCGTTATCTTATGATCTGAAACATGTAAGTAGTAGCATCATTACATGGCCGCTCACTTTAACATTAACCTAGAAAAATGTGTGCCATTTGAAATGTTTGCATTTAACTTAAAATACTCCATTTTTGCTCATACAGATAAGAGTAATGCATTTTTTGAATCTGTGAAAGGTCTAATTTTATTTGTGTGCACTTACAAAACAACCAAATATTGTGCTTTTGTAAAAATAACGAAAGCAAAGAAGGGTGCGCTTTTTGCCGTCTAGGTCTCTGTGAACGCGCTTCAAAAAAAAAAAAAAAAAAAAAAAAAGAAACCGAATCTCTGTGCTTGCCTCACAGACATGAAAAATATATCTATAGAAAATGTCTACTTTTAAATGAACCAATTCATATGGAAAAAATATTTTTAGATTATGTAATCCGTATGAATCGTGCACGTCCACTAGTGTTGGGCGATATGCTCAATTTTCATATCGTCAGCCTGTGAGATCGCCGATACACGATATTATCGTGCTAATTTATTTAATTAATTTACTTCGTTTCATTGCCATAAACAACTCCAGTATAAGGCTAAAAACAGCCTAATGTTTTTAATGCGACTGAACTTGCATTTAACATGATAACAATTCAATAGAAACATTGTAAGTTACTAATCATAAGGCTTACATTTCCTCCGTTATTCAAAAAGCAGCTACAGAAAACGAGCAAAGAACATTTACATTACCAAAGAACATCAGACTCAGTCTAGCGCGAGTTTATGCACTTTACAAAGCACTGCTGTTATAATCAGTGAAGCTGTCTTGTATGATGAATAAATCTCCTATACTTACATTGCACGTGCATCTGCGCTCTGTTGTTTACGATGAGAGAATTCACGAGTCAGGATTCAGTCAGTGCGCTGAACAAGACTCCGCTGTTTCAGCGATGACTCATCTGAACGCCTCTGATTGGCCCATTACATTCGTAAGCTCAACATAATCGTGTGTGATTGGTTTTAACGCGCAACACTGTAAAAACGCGGAAAAATAAATGTAATGGAACAAATAAGCCCTTAATATCAATTAGATAGTATTACTAGCCTGATAATAACAATAATAATCGTCTTGCTATCGTCAGTGGCATCAGCCACAGGCGATATCTCTGACTATCATCGATACACGATACTATTGTCTATCGGCACAACCCTAATGTCCACTATGGAGATGACGAGTCAGTGGCATCGACTTTGTCACTGCCACCGAAAATACAGAAAACACTAGTTCATTAATGAATTATTATGAAGTTAAGGCAGTCTTCTTGCCGTTTTTTTCTGATGCATTCGTAATCATTACTTCTCCAGTACGCTGTGGCAAGCTTCAGGTGTGCGCTTGAGCGCTGATAGGCTATAGGCAATTAAAGCCTCATTATTATGAATTATATGGTTTCTTAATATAAACGTGATTATTTGACTAATCGTCGACCAGAAAAATCTTTAGTTGAGGGCAGCCCTACTTAAAACCACATGGACGCAAAAAAAAGAAAAATCACATTCTGACTGGCCTTAAAATGTGCTAAGATTAAAATGTATGCAATATATACAAGTCTCTAGGATATACTGGTCTCAAGATATGGACTGGGACCTGGCTCAGGGTTCGTTCAACAGTAATGCTTGCCTTAGAGACATGAATCTGTGCTCGCCCTATGAGGCTGACATCACCAAACAAGTTTGCCTGTCTCATGATCTAACTATTATATAATTGTTGTATGATCCGTAAAGGGTGTTTCCCTATGGCCCGAGACACTGGCTTAGGCTCCAGCATCCCCATTACCCTACATAGGACCAGCTGGATAGATGAATGAATGCTGAATGACAACAAATAATATCCACATCTACTGTGTGCTACAAAAAAAGACTCGCTTTCACCATATTCATTACTGAACACGTGTAACGCCAACACACTGTCCAATGAGTCACTGGCCCGACGGATAATCCGGGCGTTTTCAAACAACAGACACATGACTGTGTGTTTGCAGAGAGAATGTACAGGAAGAGCATTTCCAACAATAGAGCTATTATGACAAGATCCTGAATATACTACAGAAAATACAGTCACTAGAGTTCACAGAACAAAAAGATGTAGGATTGGATGATTTGTGAGGTCAATGCAGCAAATAAGCATGAAATCATCAAATAAGCATGAAAAAGTGAAGAAAAGTAATGTGTATTCATGTTAGTTTTAGGGGGATTTTTTGTTTTTTGTTTTTTTGAATGCATGTCAATGTTGATCAGTATTTTAAAATTCTATAATAATAATAATAATAATAATAATAATAAAGTTTCCAAAGTGTAAATTTCAAACAATGGTTCTTTTAAAACTATAATCCCATACAGTAAGATGTAAACAGCATGGCTTAGTGAAACGTATTTTTCAAATTGAAAATAAATTTCATTTAAACCTTTAAATGAGATATATATATATATATAACAAAATGTACTTCAAGGGGCAAGAAAATACATTTCAAAACTTAAAATGCATTTTGAACAACAGAAATATATTTAAATTGAAAATATATTTTAAAAGTCTCAAACATATATCAGGAAATGTAAGTACCTAAAAATCTGTTCCATTTTAAAATCTATATTAGCAACATATTTTTGACCTATTTTGAAATATATTACAAAATATATCTGAAAATATACTTTTTGTGCCATATGGGGTATAATGATTTTTTTTTTCCACTTTATTTCTCACAAAACATTTCAAAATCAAGAAGTGTATTCAAGTCATTGCTCATATGACATCCAAAAAAAAAAAGTTTTAGAGACATATGTGACCCTGGGGGCGTATTACAGAAAGTTTCTTATCTTAGGTCTTAACTTAAGATATGACATGTTAAATTAGGATTTTTCGCAAATTCGTATTACAGAAGCAAATCTTAACTTGATTTGGGATTCTTATCCTATCTTACAAAATCGTATCTTATCTCTAGTTAGGAAATCTTAAATCGTATCATCAAGTTCGACAATCCACTCTCAAGTCTGTTACCAAGCAACCAACACCGCGCGAGCTGCTGATGAGGTAAACAAAATGGAAAAACAAAACCGGCGAGCTTTTAACTTCAGTGCCGCTGAAACTGAAACTCTGATAAGTTCGGTGGAAAAAGCAAAGCCGATACTATTTGGTAAGTTTTCACCT
>JAFVLL020031477.1:86500-129266 GCA_021397915.2 Tor tambroides
TGACTCACTCGAGATTGACTTGTTTCATTACTGGATGAATCAGTGTTTTTGAATGAATCTCTCGAATGAATGATTCAGTGACTCACTCGAGATTGACTTGTTTCGTTACTGGATGAATCAGTGTTTTTGAATGAATCTCTCGAATGAATGATTCAGTGACTCACTCGAGATTGACTTGTTTCATTACTGGATGAATCAGTGTATGATTCAAAGACAAATACATTTTTAAGAGCCACCTAAAAAAACAGATGCGCACACAGGAATTGATAGGTGGAATTGAAATTTTAATTTTACAACAAGTATCTGATTCTGGAATTGGAATTGATTTTTGATTCCTAACCCTATTATGTTAAACACTATTATGCTTTTTTGTTGTCATAGGGATGCAATTCATTGTAGGAACAGATATTTTGTTAATTTTATTTATTCATATTGTCCACTACACTTCTGTCTATGCATGAGGCAATTAACGTTCAGAAATATTATTAATTTGTCAGTATACTGACACAATCAGATGAGAACAAAACTTGAAGTGAACAGAGCCGTATAATGACACTATTGTCTTCTGTAGAGCTGCTTAATCCCTGAAACTGAATTAATTTCATAACTGATGAATTTTGCAATGCTTATTTTCTGTTTATTTCTTTGAAGATGCTTTTGAAACTATTCTGTACTGTATATAAGTCAGTCTGAGCTTCCCATCTGAGAGCGTCAGAAGTGAATGATTCAGAAATTGTTGCAAAACTGCGACTATTTTTGGTTAAAGAAACCTTGACTAACATTGAATGAAATTCAGATTATAGCCATTTAAATGTTCTTCACAGCATGTAATGTCTTCACATTAGCACATTAAAAAACAATCCTATTGTTGACCTCTGCTGAGATACTAGACTCAAGAATGATTTTGGATAATGTCGAGGCAGACTGAGCGTGTGATGGCGATAAAAGAGGATAAGAGCAGATTATGTTGGCGGTGAGCGACCAGACGGAGAAGTTACTCACATCCTTCATCTGGCTGTTTAATTGGCTCTTAGGAGCGACGGTTTACACGAGTTCAGAGAATCCCATGACACGCGGAGATATGGCACGCTTGAGCCCTGACGCATGAGAGCAGAGATCTTCACACACCTGTTACATGTTTACACGGCCGCCGACCGCTATAGACTTCAGTCAACAACACATTAGGAGAATAATATATACTGTACAGCAGGTATGCATGTGAGTTTTTCTGGTTGTCTGGTGCTTATGAGAGCACCTGGAGATTTGGTTTGGTGCTCTCACTGGACATAGTGACCCATTAAATAGAAGTAGAAAAAAATTAATAATTGTATTATTGCACTTTGTTTATTTTGTATTTTGTAATAAAATAATAAAAAAATAAATAAAGTGCAAAAAACTATTATATTGCAAAATTGAAAACTACAATTTAAAAATTTTTTTTTTGGAAAATACAATTATTTTACAGATATAGATATATATATAGCTTATTCTCTGCATATTAAAATAGTCAATGTTTCTGCAATTCAATGCAAAAATTGGTGACACTAATGCTACTAAAATATTATACACTTCAGATTAAGAGGAGATACTACAAGTAAAATGTGATTTTTAAAATATTTTAAAAAATAAATAATAAAAATATTTTAAAACAGAGCTATTTTTTTTTTTTTTTAAATTACATAAAGAACTATCAAACATAAAATAAACATTAAAAATAACAGCCAACACTATAAATGTTAAAAATTAAATAAAAAAATGGAACTGGTTTACATAATTTGATGGGCCATTATTTTTTCTTTTCAATTTTGCATTTTATGATTAAGAAAAATGGCAAAAAAAATAAATAAATAAATAAATATTTGTAAATAAACATTTTGCAAAAAAAGGTTTACCAGTTTCAAATCAAATCAAATTTCACGCATACAGAATCATTGAGTGAACTGAGGTACATAAATATGGCATGATGAAAGACTTGAGTATGGGAACTGATGTGAATTATTTAGAATTGAATAGAAATAGATGGAGTGGTGGAGGGATGCTGTATGAACAGTCACATCACAGATACAGATAAGACCTAATTTGCACATTTAAAAAGGTTAAATGTTTAAACAATATATAATACTATTGTTTTGAAGTCTATAAACCTACACATTATTATTGTTCACTACATGCTAATTCACACAAAACAATAAGTCGTCTGTCTGTACAGTTTCCTTTCCATGTCAACACACTTTCATTCAAAAGCATCAAGGAAAACCCATGATCATGGTTCCTCTCTCTCCACTGGGCAGCTGAATAAAGTCCTTTAGCCATCTGTAAAGCATTGCTTTCGTCTAAATGTAAACAAACAGAATGCCTGAGGTCTGAAGACAGGCTGGCGTTCAGTTCAGCATCTGCATCACCAGATACAGTCAAGTCAACATGACACACTTAAGTTAAAAAGAACAAGCGCTTGTTATGTTTGACAACAAGTGTGTCCCATCTGGATGCTTTTCATCGAGAGACTTTACGACCAGACGCCTCGTCTGCACCCAAACATGTTCGTCTATGACAGTGAAGGATTGCTCAGACGGCGTCTACTGATGATCACAAACACACCTCGTGCTTTAGTATGAGAAAATGCAAATTTAACATACGTCAATGCTAAATATAAACTGCTCTATTACAGATCTATTAATAACCTTTCAAACATTTGCAGCAATTTATAAATCAACAAAGCAAAAACGTATTTTTGTAGGCCAACCTGGAAGTTCACATCACTCTGGTTTTCTCAACAAAAACCTAATAGGATTTTCCATTGGCTTTTACAGCAGAAAATAAGCTCTGTGACCAGAGCCCTATGATTTCGGCGATGCAGAAAACGCGGACGGAATCGCGGAATCCAGTCATAAAAACAGAATTTACAGATTAACGCGGAATGTCACGGAATTTGTCAAAGTTTGGATGAATTAATCAAAAGTAGGATTTAAATCAAATCGCGATATTGACTAGTATCTGTTAATAGTAAGCCGCAAAAGTCGATTTAAATATGAATCCAGCATGTTCTGCCGTCTCTGTATGAATGGAGCAGATACACAGTGATTTCAGCGTCTGCCGTCTCCATGAGGACGTAAATACATGAACAATATCTCCAAAATCTGAGTCACTTCACGAGCATTTTACCATTTCATTTGAGTAAAACTAGCGTCATTTCATATACACACAGAACTTTAAAAGGTATTCACGGCAACCCGTCAAAATAAAAGTTCGGTTTAACTTATTAAAGATATTGTGCTAGAAACAGGCTATATTACTATTATTTAGTAGAATGTACGTAATACTACTACTGTTGAAAAATAATAACTTTTTTTTTTAAGAAATAATCACAAAATATTTTAATTTTTATAGTAAATCCCCTTTATTTGCCAAAAATTTAAATGTTTAATTTTCATTAATTAAAATATAAATTAAATCAATGTTTTATGCCTTCATCTGATAACCAGTAAAATTTAAATACACAACACAGAATTTCTGAGGGGAGAAAAAACATTTCATAAGGCTACCGTAAGAATAAATAAAACTTGTTTGTATGCATTCAAATTATTAGACATGCTAAAACACAGAATTTGGTAACAATAAAACATAAGGTGAGAAAAAAATAAAACATTTCATATGGCCCTAAACATGATGTAATTTTTGTTACACTTTTAATACATTAATGTTAAATTGTATAAGTTTCATGATTTTAATTAATTAGACATGCTTTTTGATTAATAAAATTTAATTTGACCATTAAAAAGGAGTCCAGAAAAATTAAAACTGAAAAAACAGAATTTAGAAAAAAATAAAATGGATTTCATAGGGCCCTATGTGACCAACAAAAGATTATGATTCGTACATGTTTTGTTCATCGTGATAATCTTCACAAAAATAGCTATCCTCCTTCAAAGCAAGTCTGACGGTTGTTCTGAAGGCAATAAATCTAAGTTTAATTGTTCAAAAGTAAAGACACTTCTCTTCAGCAATCTGTGGTTTCATTACATACCAACAGTGCTGGGTAGATTACTAATAAAATTTCTGATTACAAATTACACAACAAAAATTGTAATTACTAACGTAATCTATTACATCACACATTTTTGGTAATATACTAAACTACTTTTTTTGATTGCTTATTAGATTACGTTTTACCTAACTCCTTCAGGATAGAATAATCTTGTACCTCCTTATTGATATAAAAATACAAAGTGAAAGAAAATATAGTTCATTCTTTGTTATTAACAGCATTACACATTATATTAAGTCAAGGTTTCCCAAACTGAGGTTCATGAAGGAACTGCAGGGGGTTTAATGAAAAGCTAATAATTTATTAAATCAGAAAAAATGTACAATAAATCATTTTAAAATAACAACAACCAAAATAAAGCACTTAATAAAAAATGATGAAATATATTTGTTTACCTGCATGTCATGTGGCCATTAACCAATATCAGAGAACAGGCAGATGTGTTACTTAATTATTAATTTATGACCTTACAATCTCAGGGGGACTTCAAGTAAATGCATTAATTGAAAGACATTCAGCTGACAAAAAAGTTGGGAATCCCTGAAATAACGTAAATTTGTGCATTTTAATGGACTGAAAGACATTTGCCTTCCAAAGACACAGTAATGCATGGTTAAATAACCCTCTGAGTGATAATTCAAATAACATTAATGTGTTCGTCAGTAGTTGATGTGATGTTGAAATGTTGAGAAAACTAGGGATGCATCGATCCGATACTCAGGATTGGTATCGGCTCCGATACGGTCATTTTCTGCTGGATCGGGTATCGGTCCAAATCCGATATTGTGCGTATACTATTCTGTGCTATTGTTGAGCCCCACGAAAGGCACAAAAACATTATAAAGCACCATAAAGTTTTCGTGCACTATATTTCAAGTGTTCTGAAGCTGTTCCATAGTTTAATCTGAGGTACAGATGAATATTTAAGTCAAGTTCAGGTAAACTCTTCTCTCCGCCGCGGCTGTCTGTCGCGCACGGGATGCGCATAAGCGCTTTGTGACGCTCTGTATTGGAGCCTTTCGTTTTACAATAGTTTTGCGCAATGAAAGATTATTAATAGTCTTTCTTGTTCTGTGCTATCATATGTTGCTGCCTTCATTACTGTGCTATAGATTTAAAAGAAATGTCTTTTAATTTTATAGTAGCCTATATATTTATATATAAATGTATTTGCTTGTTTTTTCATGAATGTATTTTACAACAATACAAAGAGCAATGTGTACCATTTTACCAGATTTAGTCCTACACTTATTCACTTTTATTTGTAAATAAAAATGTTTCACTAGGTTTTATAAAATTATTGTGCACCCATGATTTTTCTAGAGTATCTTTTGCTGCTGAATTATCCACTAACCTAGTTTATAATAGTATTTTTTGTCATAGATTATGATTATATATTTTTTCATTTGTTAATTTTCATTAAAATGAAGTTATCTACATGTAGTAGATTGTGTTTAACACACAAAAGAGTGACGATCAGGTCAACACACAGAAGTATAGAAATTCAGCATCGATTTAAAAAAAAAAAAAACTGCGCTGTATCGGATTGGATCGGTATCGGCAGATACTCAGAATTTTCGGTATCGGATCGGTTCTGAAAAAATGGTATCGTTGCATCCCTAGAGAAAACACTTTTAAGTTGCAAATTATTTTTGTAAATCCAGTGGTCAAATGATGTGTGGCGTCCTCGATTTTCTGTGCAATTACATCTACCTGACTGGTCTTTGTGTGAATTTCCACATAACTGGAAGACTTTCTGAATGTATAAGAATGCTATTGCTATTGTGTGAATAATATAGAATCATGTGATCAACATGATTACACGTATCCAGATCCAGATTACATGTAATCAGTTACTACCCAGCTCTGCACACCAAAGTCTAGTATTTGGAGTTTGTTGAACATGAAGTCTTATTCAAACACTCACGTCTTTCAGACGAGCAAATTTACCTTCACCCTGAGGAATTCCAGCAATGCTTTAACCAGCTCCTCATGAAAACTGGCTTTTCCTAGACAGCATGTCGTCTGTGGAGTTACAATACTCC
The DNA here is from genome assembly GCA_021397915.2 of Tor tambroides. NCBI lineage: Eukaryota > Metazoa > Chordata > Actinopteri > Cypriniformes > Cyprinidae > Tor > Tor tambroides. Next base: position 92,591 of record JAFVLL020031477.1, read on the forward strand.
ACTAAACATCCACATTCACTTATCAACATCTATATAGTGTCCAGCTTCTACCCCACCCTGACCAACAACAATGTGAACTACTGCACTTAGCAAATCATTTACATATTATAGAAATCATAACAAAATTCACACAGCAGTAGAATATGGTTGTGTTCATGCAGCATTCAGTTATTAAGGAGAGTGACAACAGCATTTTATAAGCCGACTGACAGCCTTAAATTTTCAAGACTCCAAGCACATTTTCAGTAAATGCTGTCTGTTAATCATCAATTCTCATTAAAAACAGATTGTACAGGTTGCTTTGTCAATGCATATAGTTGTGTGAACACCTCTTAGAGAGAAAGTGGGAAAATGATCACCAAAAATGTGATTATGCATGTAAACGATAAACGCTATGTGTGTATGATATGGTTCATTTAAAGCTTAATATTTGATACTAGAATGTTGTTGATGTGTTTTTATTTGGAAATTGAATATTAAGCTGTCAAACCTGCAAATTGTCTGTCAGATACACAATGATTACACATTCTCTGCCAAAAAGACGCGGATTCAGAAACTCCCCTGGTTTTTTTTTTTTTTTTTTTTAAATGTTTTTTTTTTCTGAAGAGAGACAATTATATGCCAATGGTGACAGCCCAAAAATGAGGAAAAAGCACCTTTCAAGTTTTTTTCCCAAAGTTTGCATGGCTGTAACTCTAGAAGTATTAAAGATATTAATATCATTTTATATTTTACAAACCAATCTCCTACCAATCTCTGTGTAAAAATAACAAAATGATGCTGCCATCTTTCTGAAGTCATTTTACCCTCATCCGAATCACAGGTGAAAATTCTCATCTTGACCCTCCTCTACAAAATAGTGGATTACTCGGTAAAAGACTCATCCATGACACTTAATATTTTGCCTTTTTTCTTCATTTATGTACACTAGCAGTCAAAAGATTTTGAACAGTAGTATAATGTTTAATGTTTTTTAAAGAAGTCTCTTCTGCTCCCCAAGCCTGCATTTATTTGATCCAAAGTACAGCAAAAACACTAACATTTTGAAATATTTTTACTATTTAAAATAACTGTTTTCCATTTGAATATATTATAAAATGTAATTTATTCCTGTGATTTCAAAACTGAATTTTAGCATCATTACTCCAGTCACATGATCCTTCAGAAATCATTCTAATATGCTGATTTATTGCTCAAAAACATTTTTTATTATTATTATGTTGAAAACAGCAGAATAGAATTTTTTCAGGTTTTTTTGATGAATAGAAAATTCAGAAGAACAGCATTTATCTGAAACAGAAATCTTTTGTAACATTAATGTTAAAGCATCCTTACTAAACAAAAGTATTAATTCTATAATTTCTTTCCTAAAAAAAAATTAAAAAAAAAAAATGGTACAGTGTATAATGTTACAAAAGCTTTTTTTTCAGATAAATGCTGATCTTTAGATCTTTCTATTCATCAAAGAATCCTGTAAAAATGTACTCAACTGTTTTAAATATTGATGATGATAATAATAATAATATTAAATGTTTCTTGAGCAGCAAATCAGCATATTAGAATGATTTCTGAAGGATCATGTGACACTGAAGACTGGAGTTATGATGCTGAAAATACAGCTGCGCATCACAGAAATAAATTACATTTTATAATATATTCAAATAGAAAACAGTTATTTTAAATAGTAAAAATATTTCAAAATTTTACTGTTTTTGCTGAAATTTGGATCAAATAAATGCAGGCTTATTGAGCAGAAGAAACTTCTTTAAAAACATTAAAAATCTTCCTGTTCAAAAGCGTTTGACTGGTAGTGTATTTCTTTCACTAGGGGACCTCTGGTTAAGGGTGTGTGCATGACGTCTCCAGATGATTAATTCGAACCCGCTGAGCAATTCAGAAACTATGTCACACAACACACCTTGCAGTGTTCAAGGAAGCTGAATCTGCTCCGTTTAACCCTCTTACCGACAGTTTGTTGTCGTAGAAGAAGGCATCGAGCAGTTTGACGATGTACTGATGGTTGCAGGACGCTAAGATGTCGATCTCCACCACATAGTCCTCCAGCTCCTCTTCACTTTTGGTTTCGATGACTTTGGCTGCAGCCAACGCACCCGTTTCTTTATTCTGGGCCTGAAACACAAAGCAGTTTCGCATCAAAACAAAGTCAGCGTGATTCACATGATTGCATCCCGCTGATATTCCTGTTCCGTGCTACTGCGGTTCATTCGGCAGGCCTCTGGGATTCAGCTTTAGTTCTCCATTAGAGCTCAAATAATGGGCATTACTGCTGTTTTACTGCACACGCCAGAGGAACTTGATGCTGCCATTGATAAAGCTTTGATGGGTGTTTGAATGGAAAGGATTGAGGGCAAAAAGGGAAAGCCATTTTATATTTTGATGCATTTTTATTTTTTTTAATAACATGCATCAATGAATCAATGCAAATAAGTGTCAGTGATAAATCTGATAATAATAATAAAAATAATAATCTACTTTAAAATAAAGTTTCTTATAAATGTACTTTTTAAGATTCCATGTTTTATATGTATTTTATCTGTATTCTTCTACTTTATTTTGGTTTAATGTTTTGAAAAACATTTTATACCAAACATTTCAATTTAATGACTCTTAAAAAGAGTAACCATCAAGTAAAAAGTAATCACATATTTTTCTTTTTTCTTACTTTCTTGAATAAATGTGCGTTTGTGCACACATCTATAATAATAATAATTTTATTCATCATTTTCAAAAAGTTAAAAAAGGTCTCAAGGTATTTTTTAATTTTTTTTTTACAAATATTATTTTTGTAATATTTGTAAAAAAAATATTAATGTATAAAAAATAAAAAAAAATTAAAAAATATTTGTATAAATATTAATATTAGTTTTACAAATATTAATATATTTACATATATTAATTTTTTGAGGAGTCAAACAACAAAATTTTAAAACATAAACTAACTTTGCTTTGTCATAAAATGTAATTACTTAAAATTTTTAGACCTATTGACTGTGAGGGTCATGAGGGTTTGCAGGTGCCCTCTATATAATAATATAATTTCCTGTTTAATTTTTTTTTTTTTTTTTTTGCATTTTTTTTGCACACACGAAAGACCTAAAGATCTTTTGATTAATTTTTTTAAAATACTGCTGAGCAGCAAACCAGTTTAGTTAAATTTTTCCAGATATTTTTACATTTTTTTACTCTGACATTTCTGACTTTGTCAGCCCAAGCACATCACACCCCATATTTTCAGAATTATTATGTAAACTATAATTAACTAAATAAATAAATAGTCTAGTGTGAGATTTGAGAGAGCTGTGGGAAACATGTTGTGTTAGTATTCAGTGTTAATCAAGGTGGAGTCGGTCATTGTGGTTAGATGTTTTTAGAGGAAACTGTTGCCAAACCACTCAAAAACAAGACTTCCGCTTTTTTCATAAAAAAATCACCTTAAAGCAGACATGATTTGGCACCAAAAGACAGTTAAACTTGTATATGTGATTAAATGAAACCCAGGAGAGAATTAAAGTAGAACAGGTTGAGATGACTAATTTAGTTTTAAACAAAATGAAAAAAATAATAATAATTTTCAGTGGTTGCCATGACATTGTTATGTGGTTGCTTGGGTGTTTGTGTGGTTGCTAGGGTCATGCGGAGGAGTCGAACTGTGCAAATGAATCACACGCCGATGTGATGTTGACCTAGCAAACACAACTAACTTACTTCCGTCTTAACCTCTGTTCAGTGAAACAACGGGAAAAGAAACTCCACACCCTCTGAATATGAAGAAGCACATCAGAAGACCTCTGCACAGATGCTTCTTACAGAATAACATCTTTCTTTTCATGACCAGAGCTTCTGTGCAGGGCTGTGCGATATTTATTATCTACGGATATATCATAGCTGTGGTTTTAATCATGTGAGCTGACAGAGTATGTCACTCAAAAAACACAGTCCTGATGAAACCTATAAGAATTAAGTTTGAATGTCTCTATGACGCAAGTAACCAGAGGTCATATGATGTTGCTAAAAAGAACGTTATTTTGTGTATTTGGTGTAATGCAATGTGTTTATGTGGTTTAAAGTTAAAAAAACACATTATTTTCCACATACTGTACATTACTGTTGCCCCTCTAAGACCTGCCTTTCTGAAACGCGTCGATTTTTACAAGCTCATCGTTCTGAGAAGCGAGGCGTGCTCTGATTGGCCAGCTATCCGGTGCATTGTGATTGGCTGATTACCTCAAGCGTGAGACGGAAATGTTACACCCCTCACCGTATTGTGATGGCGTTTCACGGCGCGACCACGCAATAACAACAAAACCCATTACAAACGAGGCATTTATTGCATCCAGTGGGGACATAATTACTGATTATAATGACTTATACTGTCTTTTTACGCGTCGCGTTGCATTGCGCCGCGTAAACATTACCATGTCTGCATTTGTGATCGGAGAAACACAAACAAGCACTACTCTACACTGCTCAAAACTCGCGTTTGAATCGTCAGTAGCAGAAACATACTTACAGGCTGTGAGTCAGAAGCGCCAGACTGTCCTTGCAAAGTTGGAATTGCTCCACTTTATAGAAACAGTCTTTGTGCGAGCCAGCATTGTAGCTTCCAAGTTCAGGAAACAGTCCTCCATAAAATGTGCTGTACACACTGGAATATTTGCGTTGTACTGTTCTGGAACAGTGTTGTAAATACAACTTAACCACTGATTTCTAGTTGTGTCCTCTTTTGGAAGCCCAAACAAATTACTTTCTCTTTCACAATGAAACAGCGTCTCCAGGACATGGCGTCGGCGGCAGCAACAATACTACAGCCAGAGTAATAGTACCGCCTTCTTTCATTGCCTATACGTTTGGGCGGTGTTATGAAAATCTCCCCACATCGTGACGTAGAGATGTGGGGCGTGTTTGAACGAGCTGTTTTAGGGGGGCGTGGCAGAGTCTTAACTTTGATAAAGAATATCTCTTTGGTTTTGAGACTTTAGTCTTTGCAACTTCAGGGATCTTATCTATGCACAAACAGCTTGTAACACTCCAAAGAGAAAGGAAAACTTGAAATCGCATATGACCCCTTTTAAAATCTTCAAACTTTCTAGTCAAGCTTTCTCTCCAACATCAAAGTTATCTTGATGCACATTATCATCTAGTTTTAGTTTGCAAACTAGCTTTCTGGTTGTTCTCTGATCGTCTTTCATTGGTTGGACAAACAGACGCGAGAGAGGCTGAAGATATGAACGTCACTAGTGTTTGTATATCTGACATATATCAGCACTCTGCGGCTGAAAAACACTCCTAGCCTCAAAGCATCATAACCATAAATAAAGCCTGAAATCCACTTACATTTCCATTGAGAGGATTACAGCACCTGCTCAAGGGGATCAAGCAGAAGTCAAAGCTTTTCAACTGAGCTAAATATCCCGCAGGGCCAATAACAGCAGGACAGTGTACTTTCAACCCAGTGTTATGGTCATTTCAACACATCAATAAAAAGAATACACCTCTGTTTACATCTGGAAACAGCACACCTTCAGGAAAACACTCTACAGACTTGAGGAAGCCTTTATCTTTCAGCAGATAAACGTTACTTTTATTGGCTTTTTTCCATTTAATTATTCCAAAAGCTGGTTTATTAGCAGGTAGGGCTTACACAACTCAACTAGTCATCAGATTGTGTCAGAATTATGAAATGATAACTCGTTTCTACTCTGAGCTATTCTTAGAAACTGTGCATTATTATGGCAACACTCATAACAACTTTATTAATGACTGCAAAACACGTCATCTCTACATTAATTCACCTCCACTTCCTTTAGCAAAACTTTGAATAAAGAAGAGACCAACTGACTATCATAAAACTGCAAAGCAAATCAATATGTCGAGGTTACTACATAACTACCTTTAACATCTGAAGCAGATGTATATTTTACTACAATATGATTCTGTATGAAAATCACATCATGACGATTAAGTTATGTAATCAGCAATTACTTGCAACAGGCCAAAGTATCAAAGACTAACTATTTGGTGATTATTAAGAATGAAATATCTTAGAGGACTTTGCAATTAACAGAAATATTGAGTTGATCTCAATACAGAATTATATTAATGACAGAACCAGATTTTTAGTCTGAATTTCAGTCATAAATTTAAAGATACTGGTCTTTGTTTGTTTGTTTAAGTGTGACACCGCTGTACAAAATCTGTAGTAACATTTACCCCCCCCCCCCCCCAAAAAAGCTAGGAAACAATTTTCACTCAGTAATTGATAGTAAATTTAACAAATAATTACAAAGAAATGGCTAGTAATTGAATTCAACATGAAATATTTAAGTAAAACTTCTTGTAAAACATACTTGTTACAGAAAAAAAGTTATGTAGCATTACTATATTAAAAAAAAGCTCTAAATTAAGTAAAGAAATACTGTTGGATCAGTTTAATGTTATTAACCTTTCATTCTTACACAATAAACTGAGTAACCTTGTGCCTCAAACAAGCTTTAAACAAAAGCTAAGCCTTGGACTCATTGTCATTATCTTGCGTTTATGATGATGAATAGGGCCAATTCAATAAAACTGAATGACCAAACGAAACTATTTGTTAAGAATAGCATGACAAAAGCAAATACTTGTGTGTCTGATTATCTCTCTGTCTTCAAGTTCAATCAGTGGCTTAAATGGTTTCAGTGAATTGGGCGGCACTTGCAAAAGCATAAATAATGACGGACAGAAACAACGAGGCCTAAACCAGATCCTTATGATGATGTAGTTGATCTAATATGTAGAATATGTTGATCTCCACCCACAGGGAAGACGCTCTTATCATTCAGAAGCCAGCGGCACTGAACGCTGGTGATTAGCAGACTCACGTGAAAGCAAACTTTACTACATGATCGACACACACGTCAAACTTTACCCCGAGCGGCGTTCAGGTTCACACTGCAGCCACGTGCTTTCATGTGCTTTCCATCAATAATTAACAAATCAAAGAGCTACTCTGTATTAACTAACAGAGAAAACATGAGGACACTTCACTCTACTTAAAACACCACCAGAGAATGAATCCAGCTGTACTGCGACCAGCTCCATGAGAAATAAATACCATGACAGGACAAATTTGGAAAATATTTGGGGTGGAAATATTTGCAAATATTTGAATTCCTTAATAAATGATGTGGTGCATGTAAAATCTGGCCATGATTCGATTCAATTCAGCTATTTTGTTGCAATTCGTCAAAAATTATTTATGCATCGATTACACCGTTTTAACAAACTAATGAACATCATGCAATGCATATTTGTGACCATGGACCACAAAACCAGTCATAAGTGTCGATTTTTTGAAATTGAGATTTATGCATTATCTGAAAGCTGAATAAATAAGCTTTCCTTTGATGTATGGTTTGTTAGGATAGGACCAAGATACAACTATTTGAAAATCTGGAATCTGAGGGTGCAAAAAAAATCAAAATATTGAGAAAATCATCTTTAAAGTTGTTCAAATGAAGTTCATAGTAATGCATATTACTAATCAAACATTAAGTTTTGATATATTTACGGTAGGAAATTTACTAAATATCTTCATGGAACATGATCTTTACTTAATATCCTAATGATTTTTGGCATAAAAGAAAAATGGATAATTTTGACCCATACAATGTATTTTTGGCTATTGCTACAAATATACCCGTGCTACTGAAGACTGCTTTTGTGCTCCAGGGTCACATTAAACAGCAAAGAAATATGTAAAGTTTCTGTTATACTACTAATAAACTGAATGAGTTTTAAAAACAGAATAAACAGGTTCATCAATCGCATACATTAAAAACTAATTCAATATTGTTTGTTGCAAAGCTAGACATATTTTAGCCATGTTCATACTTTAATAATATTGTTTTCACAATTAACTGATTCTAAGCAATATGAATAATGCATTTTGAATATGATTGTTTACATAATATCAAACAGATGCATAAGTTGCCATATGTTTTTGAGTGCAGAAATCTGACCGTATTGTATGACTTACAAATATGCATCACATTAAGTTTATTGGTTTGTTTATGTTAGAACTGTGAAATTCAAATAGAAATGCAATTCAAAACATAAATCTTCAATTTAGGCCTAAATATTTTAATGAATCACACCAAAATAACTGAATTGAATTGAGTCGAATCTTGGCCAGATTTCACACGGAATTCAAACATTTGCAAATATTTCCATCCCAGTTTAAACTTATTTTTAGTGTATTTTTAAAAGACATCAAGACACATAATGAACATTTTTGCCACAAATGATATCTTGCAATCACTCCATTTGGAATAATTTTTTTGTGGCAGATCCAAAAAAACAAACAAATCTAGTCTGAAATTTGAGTTACTCGATATGAACATTTTGTTTATGGAAATACATGCTTCCATAAATGAGTAGAACGAGAATATGCAGTATTTTCAGATCCAATTTGAGCTCTGGGTGCTTTTGCAGCTACACCGACTGTATATAGAACACACTGTAATCAAAACTATGAGCAAGAGGTGAGAAATACCTATTTTTTTTCTTCATTAAAATTGTAATCTTTAAACACTATTTTGATAAAATGGGTGGTTATGAATAATTATGTCAGAAATATTTTTTATGATTATTAGTTACATTGATCAGCCCTAGAACACCTACATTGTTTTTTTTTTTTTTTTTTAATGTATTGCCATTTGTTTTGCTCTTTTATTAGAGTAATGAGGAAGTATTATACATTGTCTAAACTGCGAATATGTGTAAAATCAAAATCCCCTGATGTTGTTTGATAGAGCCACGTGTATGAACATGTCCGGGCAAAGGACCAACAGTAAAAGCTGACGATCTGACCTGCACTTTGAGATCCTGATCATGATTAATGGTTACCTACCAAACAGTCAGAGAAAGTTTGTGGGTTATTACACTTATACAGCAGGACCAGATGATTAGCACCAAGATACTGAGCTGTTCTTAGCATTTTCATTTTTTAACAAGTTGAGTTTCTGAAGAACAGCACATTAGGCAATAAGACAGACTCGTGTTCTGTTCTCATTACACAATCACTCATTCATAACTCTGACATATTTCCTATATTTCCTTTTTGTAGATGAGTCTGCAGCTTCCAGAACAAAACTTCCTTCAGCAGCACTCAGTGTGCGCAAAACTGATTTTTACTGTATATTTTATCATATATATATTGTACACTTGTTACATATGCTTTACCATTTATACATTCTAACTCTCACAAGGAAGAGCTTGCTATTTGGACAACACACAAAAAAAATGTCAGATCACTTTAAAGGAAGAAAAATTAATAAAGAAAGAAAATAAGGCTATTTTAGGATTATTTATTATTATTTTGAAGCACCACTCCCCAAAAATAAAAATGCATTCTCATTACAGTAAAGTACACATGGTTTGCAATTGAACATAAGGCAGCTCAAATACATAAATCAAGAGTACTGTAACATAAAAGACCAATGGTCATTTGTTTTGTGCATCTGGTAATGTGTTTTATACTAAAAAGGCAAATTGTAGAAATCAGTAGCCTATATATTACATGTTTTCAGCATTATATTTTATTTCAATTTTAAAAGTGTTTATGCAAATGTATTTAGATATTATGGTAATATTCTAGATAAAATTAAATAAACTTAAACTTGTATTAGAGCATAAAAATAAATGAAAATCTACTGAAAATGACAGTTGAGAGTTGCTTATTTCAGAAAATTTAAAAAAAAAAAAAGTGAAAAGAAAAATGTGTTGATTACAATAAGAAGAGTATGCTAAAATGATACATTTACAAGCTTCATGGTCTCAAAAATAGGCTCCGATTCATTTATGCATTTTTTTAAATGTATTTATGTATGTTCATTTTGGAGGGAGAAATGTTTTCTTGATGTTTTCATGAGATTACCCCCCATTACAGTATTACTCCACTGTTGAGGTTGTATTTAACCCCAGTGAACCTGTTCTCTGAGGGTAAGAGGGTTACAGGGACTCTGGATGTCATGGGGCACTGGGGACAAAAGGCAAATTCAGCGTTTCCTACAGCAGGGATCCTCTCCGCCTACCTCACTGCAGCACATTCCAGCATCTTCCTACACAGTGACTCTGAGTGGCCCCTGAGGGCCCCGGACTGAACGTCAGGTTATCTATCTCAGTGGCTCAGTGCCATTAACCAGAGTTATCCTAGTATATTTAAACAGTTAGTCAAGAAAGTTTGCTTAAGGGTAGCTACACCCTAAGGGATGCATGACTTCATGTCGCATCAATGCATATCATCATCACTCATATAATACTGTAATCCATTCAGTCAAGCATGCACAAGTGTTGATTGGGTAATATGGGTTTTTTATTTTTTAGAATTTAAATAAACACACTGTTCATAAATTAAGTAAATAAAGAGTTCTAGGACCCAAAAGATTAATGATTTATGCTTCTGTATGTTGTTTTATTAAAACATTGTTGATGTTATTACTTTGCCTTTTGGTCTTTCAAATTCATTTTGAAAGGATTTATTTGGAAAAGCTTGTTATATTTGTAATAATTTCTCTCTTAGCTCAGCCTTTTGCGTTAAATAACAATTATTAGGCAACATTTGTATCTCTTGTATGTGTACTGATGATTTATGTACTGTAAGTTGACTCTTTTTTATGATTGGGTAGGGGTGAGGGATAATATATGGGGTATTGTTAATGACCAATTTTGATTACTATTTACTTTTTCTTTTTGCTGTTATGTCTTTTTTATTATTATTTCTTTATTATTATGAGAATAACTGTAAACTTCAATTAAAAAAATTAACAAAGTGTGTAAAAAGAGCGTCAACAAGAAGACAGTTCTTTGTATATGTAAATATTATACGTTTTCGGCATGAATTCTGACTTCATAACCAAATAGGTTGCCAATTATTAAAACTTTTTAAAATACCACTACGCTCAAGGCTTGCCCTATGAATATTAATTACGCAAATAACGTTCACCAAGCAGGCCTCACTGATTGGCTGAAAGACCGCTACTGGTAAGCGGCAGCGAATCTGGTAGAGGACTGGCTTATGAATATTAATTAATACAGACTGCAACGTCAACATGGCTACATTAATATTCATGACGTAATAATTTACCATGGTAGAAGTCATAGTTTCGCTTCGCTGCCTGTCCAACAGGTTTATTAACATCTGAACTCACCTTATAAACTTTGCCGAAAGCGCCATCGCCCAATTCCCCGATAATTTCCCACATGTCGTTTGGATTGACATCCCGACGAACGTGCTCATATTGTTTGGTTTTCTTCTTCACTTCAATCGTTGGAAGTCGGAGGATCTTGCTGAATTTTGCAAAAGCCATTTTAAAAAATAGAGATAGGAGGCTCAAAGGTTAAAAATTAGTTGACTTCAGAAAAAAACAAAAGCGTGTGAGCTGAAAACTGTCCAACACTCCGCTGAAGTAGACACCTTCATCATTTAAAAAAATAAAAAATAAAATCAAACTGTGATAAACTTATTCCACTCCATCCATGAGCAAACGTCCTCCGTAAGAAGCGACTGAAGCACTCATGTTCACCTGTTCACTCACTGCTGCCGAGAGCGAGACTCAGAGCCACGCCCACTGCTCGAACTACACACGTGTGGGATTTGTAGTTTTTAAAGCCTATTTATGCGTCATAAGGCTGTCTGTATTAATTTTAATGAATCTTAATGGTTGTATTTAATCTAATCTAATCTAATCTAGTCAAGACGCACAGAAGAAAAACAAGGTACAGACCAAATCTCTGAAAAAGCTTGAGTTAAAAAAAAAAAAAAAACTGTTGCACACAATCCCCACCTAGTGGTAATATGTGGTACAATTTGTTTATTTATTAAAACAAGTCAATAATATACAAAAAACGTACACAACACTTTATATAGAATATGTTGAAATAATAAAAAAAATCAATAAGCATTTAAAAAGTTAGTTATTGAAATATTAGATATGCCTGTGAAAGCTATATGGGTCACTGATTTGGCAATCTCTTTTATCTATTAAGTTATTCAAAAATGCAATAAAATGCAATTCATAAATACATATATTATATGATAGCATTATATGATAATGTTTACAATTTACGAAATATTTTTTTTATTTTTGTAATGTTTTTAAAATGATTTCTTATAGGGGTTTCTTTTGGGTTTTTTTTATTTTTTTTTTTTTTTTTAAATATTGCTAAGAAAAATTCTGTCCATCAACTCAGTCACTTTGGCGTAACCAACCAACATGCAGAATACAGTTTTATTATCATGTGATCAAAAACATTGAAAACATTAAAAAAAAAAAAGAAATTATGATTATGCTCTTCAAAACTGGTGATTATGCATAACTTTTGATGAGTAATGGGCTCTTCATACAATCATCCTCCAAAATGAATCCAGTGATGTCTGAGGTGATTTCAGCCTCTCCATCCTCTGTGCTGTAAAGCTTCACAGTCATCACGGGTAAAAACCAAGTCCTTAAACAGACAAATAACCCTTTAAAGAAACAGCCACCCAATTAAAGCACAGACACACCCAAGCAGAAGTTTCAAATTGGTTCCAATTGAAAGAAAGAAAGAAAGAAAGAAAGAAAGAAAGAAAGAAAGAAAGAAAGAAAGAAAGAAAGAAAATTAAAATAAATAAATAAATAACATTTAAAACATGAAATTAAATTTAAAATGAAATAAATAAATAAATAACATTTAAAAAATTAAATTAAATTTAAAATTAAATAAATAAATAAATAACATTAAAAAAAATTAAATTAAATTTAAAATGAAATAAATAAATAAATAACACTTTAAAAATAAAATTACATTTAAAATGAAAAAAAAAAAATGCAAATAAACGCTTGACCTACCCCATGACATTTTTGTGACATGATGATATAGAGTTGTCTAATCATTGCACCTAGACTCTGTACTTTCCTGGTGTAAGCACATCGCCGTTCTCTCAAATCGCCCAGCAGAGACAGATACGAGTTCATGGTGGGCATTACACAAGCATTCTGTTATCATAACGAAAATAGGAATGACAATACAAGGCAATTAACATATTTTTTAGCAGACAAATAATGGAGGTGAGAGAAATGTACTTAACTGCCATAAAAGCATTGGCACAATGCAAGTATGCATAAAAAAGCATGCATTATTATTATTTGCTCTTGAGGTGAAATCTGACCCAGACATTTCTTTATTTTACGAGTTCTGAAAGCAGTTTAAGAACTTTTCACATTCTCTAAATTAATTTAAAATTTGAATGTCAAGATTATTTTACATTGCAAGCAGGCTTTGTCTCTTAGATACTCACATGAACATCGATGTAGAGGTCAGGCAGGTGAGCTGTGCATCTGTACTGCAACATAAAGCACAATATAAAACATCGGTGTAGTACGCTGTAGTACTCAGCTGAGTTCAGTGCGGTAGACTTACAGTGTCGTATTCTATTTTGATTTCGGCTGCTCTTTGGGTGATCTCTTTACCCATGCTCAGCACTTTTGTGTAGCAGGTCGGAGGGATGGGGTACGGTTGACCCCAAATCACAGGCATCGCCAGCGCCAGCAGCAGTGTGAGAGATAACATGCTGTCTGCTGTCTGTGAAGAGCACTGCTGCTGCATTTATACACCACCGCACAGTCAAACATCTTGTGTTCATTACACAAAATGACATGATTTATCAATCAGTTATAGGCTGGAATTCACATCAGATTCTTCTCAGCCAAATGTTTTCTGAATGTGCCACAATATGCAAGACAGCAAGACAACTGTTAACAATGAAACAAACATGAATCATTTTAATATTTAGGATCTTTTTTATATATTTAGGATCATTTCCACTACAAACAGAAGTTTTATATATGTGACCATAAAACCAGTCATAAGGGTCAATTTTTTGAAATTGAGATTTATACATCATCTGAAAGCTGAATAAATAAATTGTTAGGATAGGACAATATTTGGCTGAAATACAACTATCTGAAAATCTGGAATCTGAGGGTGCAAAAAAATCTAAATATTGAGAAAATCTCCTTTAAAGTTGTTCAAATGAGGTTCTTAGCAATGCATATTACTAATCAAAAATGAAGTTTTGATATATGTTCAGTAGGAAATGTACAAAATATCTTCATGGAACATGATCTTTACTTAATATCCTAATGATTTTTGGCATTAAAAAAAAATGGATAATTTTGACCCATTCAATGTATTTTTGGCTATTGCTACAAATATACCCCAGCGACTTAAGACTGCTTTTGTGCTCCAGGCTCACATATATTGTATAGTCTTCGTATGGTTTAATGCAGAAAAGTGCATCATTTAATCATTTAAGTTGCAGTAAAATGACATTTGTTCATTACAATCCAGGAAATAAATAAATACATACTGTACATACATACAAGTCTAATTATTCTCATCTGTTGCATATTTGTAAAGTACAGAGCGAGTGAAAAGTGTCTTCTACAGGATTCTGCTGTATTCCACTGAGCCAAAAGTCTCCATAATTGCAGAAACACACATCCCACAGAATACTGGTTTGAAAAAAAGAAGAAGAAGAAGAAGAAAAAAGAAAGACAGAATTAAAGAAAAAAATCCTGTTTTATTCAAGCATCCTATAGCGTCACTGCACTAATGCTGCTCTGTCGGGCTGCTTTTTATTATTAATATAAATTATTATTATTTTAGTTAATTTTGAAGGAGGGTGAATGCTGCTAAACTGGGCCAATCTCAATGTAATTCAATGTAATTACTTCTAAATAATGTGCAAATAAGTGTTTATATAAATTCTGCAAATGAACTCATTTGTTGTATTGCATACTGGCACTATATCAGCAATTCAGCCACTTTGCTCTCTTTCAATATCAGCATCAGCCATTAATAATCCATATCAGCAGATCATCTTCCAGACTTGGAATATGCATATCACACAACAGATTTATTCACCATTATATATACACACATATATATATATATATATATATATATATATATATATATATATATAACGAGGATAAATGAAATAGAGTAGCGCCGTATATTCCACCATCATTTCATCATTTGTTGAAAAAGAATTCTTAACCAAGCTTGAGTTACTCAATATTAAAGAGAATTTATCACAGGTTTTCTCTAGCAGATGTTTGCTATTTAGGTCTTGTTTAATCAAACTCAAATAGTCTCTGCAAACATAAAACCTGCTCTTGTGAAAAACAAGTACACTTTAGCATACTTTTAAAAAGAATACTCATTAGAGAAATAATACACTTTAAAAATTCATAAAAGAGTAAACTGAGTGTAATGATTTCGGAAACTTAATCGCATGTTATTTCCAATTAAATGAAAATACATTATAGTTAAAATTTCTATTTAAATGCAACTAGTTGAACAAACTTATTTAACCCACTTAAGTAGGGCTTTCATAATTACGTCGATTGTCTTTTGAAATATTTTGAAAGTGTGCTGTCAAATTCACTGACAAGCATTTAATTTCTATTGAAACTTGACATGCTGAAATATTTGTAATTTTACATTCGCAGTAAAAATTGTTGTTTCAATACAAAAAAGTAAATGTTTGCAATGTTAAGCTTGGTTGTCTAGCCTTAAAACTTTAAGGCAGCATGAAACCTTACTTTATAAGTTGAAACATTTTTCTTTTTTCATTGCATAATGAAGTTACAATTTAAAATACATTAATTTTAAATGTAATATCAATTATAGTTCAAATGTGTTTTAGTATGTTAATCAACACATTAAAATAAGTAACACATCAAAAGATTAAGTGTGCTGCTTAAGTGTGTTAACAAACATAGTCATGAAAGTGTCTCTCTTTAAGTGTACTTACGTTGTCTTTACTTCATTTAAATGATATTATCTGCAGTTTTTTAAATACATTTTTAAGATTTGAAGTACACTACAAGTGCACATTCAGTAGAATGGAGCATGCTTCTTTTTCTCAAGGGTTTTTAAACAAAAAAGCAAAAACCAAGGCCAAAGTTGTCTGCAGCACATTCATGGCGCTATAGAGGATTTGTGCATGTATGAGGAGAGTTGGACAGTTTATTAAGAAAACAAATGAAGTGTATAAATGTCACTGTGATCTTTATGATGCATTTCATATGACTGATCACACACAATAAATACAGGCTTGAGAGAATAAGAGCCAGTGGTGTCCTGGACAGATGTATATCTACAAACTAGAAGAGAAATGTCTGTTAAGACAAATAATGTTGACATGATTTTGCCTAAAAATCCTTTAAGGTTAGAAAGCAATACATGCTTGAAGATCTAAGCCATCTAAATATTATTGAAAAGCCACATCTAATCATTCTGACTTAACATCTCCAGGGAAACACATTTTAATTGTAAATATTGATACAGTTTGTGTGTAAATAATCATGCAACTAAACAAAATGCGAATGAAGTTGAGTTGTGCGCCGCTAGATGGCAGCATAAAGTCTGCAGCAGCGCATTGCTATGACCTTCAGTGAAAACGTCCTCTCCTCCTCCTGAATAAACCACACTTCTCTCATTTAACAAAGACACAAGCTCTGCAGTTTAACTCAGTCAAGGTCTGCACGCATGTGAGATGAACTGTGTTATATATGTAATCAGGGAGAGGTGTGTTTGTAAATGCCAGTTAAGCTATAAAAGAGCTGTGTGTGCATGAGGCATCTAATCTTGTAAAGTAGTCTGCGGTGCCAAGAGTGTGATGGTGATTTGGCTGGATTTTGAGAGATCCTATTGCTCTGACTGCCTAAACAGGATTTCACTTTGGAGACTGATGACCCGGAGCAAATTCATTACAGCCTCGTATGTCTAAAGACAAAAAAAGCATTCTAAGCAAATATCTGCGAAAATTCACACGACCTTGTCCTTCACTTACACACGTTTGGTCTGCAATGAGTGATGTGTTCTATTCTATTCTATTCCACAATTACTGGGTAATTAGAATTTTTCATGCTAACGCACAATTTGGGTTGACTATTATCTATCTATCTATCTATCTATCTATCTATCTATCTATCTATCTCTATTTTCAGTGTATATATATATATATATATATATTCTGAATTAATGAAAATATACTAAATATACTAAATATTAAATACGTCTTCAATCAAATTTTAACAAAAAAATAATGAAAAAATAAATAAAATTGAAGAACAAAAAAATAATGAATGTTTGAATCATGAACAGTAGTGAAATTCTGAAGAAGAAAATTCATTGTTCATAACTTCCAAAACTATATTTTGCAGTATATACATAGAGAGAGAGAGAGAGAGAGAGAGAGAGAGAGAGAGAGAGAGAGATAGATAAAGGCTATTATTTTTAAATTATTAAAAATTACATAATAATGAAAATAATAATAAAATAAGTAATGAAAATATACTAAATTTTAAATACATCTTCACTCAAACTTTAACAAAAAAAAGTAATGAAAAAAAAAAAAAAGATCATGAATATTTGAATCATGAACAGAAGTAGTGAAATCTGAACCCCGAAACTGAACTTGGCATGTCATAAAACGGCAAATAATCTAATAATTTTGAGTGACTACTTTATATATGATATCATATATAATAACATGACAATATATATAACTTTCTCTTATATTTTTTCATGTCACACGTGGTTTTCTGCAACACATTACACCACATTGACGAAAGTATTTTTTTTCTTTTAAATATTCTAATAAATTATTTAAAAAATGTTTTTCAAGAAATTACGATAAATTATGTCACTGTTTAAAATGCATTTAAAATAAAAGCCTCTGGGGAGACCAGCGCACTAACATTGCGTACATACATACAGAAGCTACTTAAGCACATTATGCATGAATAAATGAACCTCCCCAGCATTGAGACACTTTCACCATCATCATCATCATCATCATCCTCATCACATGCGATGCACATCAGATCTGTAGCGAGACGCATAACGCTGCTTTATTCAACAGTTGAGGACGCGTGTCATCGGCTCTTCTTCTGTCGGTGTGTGTGTGTGTGTGTGTGTGTGATGCAGGCATGAGTCTCTCTGGACTTTGGCGTGTGTGTGGCAGCTGAAGCAGCTTGTGTGTGTGTTCTGCATCAGTGTGTCATTGACTTCGGCTCTGCAAGGATCTTATCACAGCACTGCGGTGAGTGGAGAAGTTGTGTGGGATAGTCTCACCTTTACACTGCAGTCTCGCCTGTCACCATCGGGTTAATGATCGCTGTTTTTCGATCATTTCAAACCTCCTGCCACATAAAGCGGTAAGTGTGTGATTTCTGATGATTTTACCATGTACGGAGTTCAGCTACAGGTCTATACAGCGTGCTTTCTAACTCATGCATTTCGAGCACTCTCCTGAACTGTATGTGGACTTTACATTAGGCTACACTCTTTTTGCTGCTATGAACGATATGCATATGTAATGAAGTATGACTTGCACACTGTCCTAGTTAGTAGATTTAGT
The DNA here is from genome assembly GCA_021397915.2 of Tor tambroides. NCBI lineage: Eukaryota > Metazoa > Chordata > Actinopteri > Cypriniformes > Cyprinidae > Tor > Tor tambroides. The sequence continues at coordinate 111,066 of JAFVLL020031477.1, forward strand.
ATAGGTAGTATAGATATATAGGCTATATCATCTTTTATTTAATGACAAGTTTTGAATTAATGAAAACATGCTCAATTTTAAATACGTCTTCAATCAAACTTTAACCAAATAAATAAATAAATAATGAAAAACATAAAATAGAAGAAAAAAAAAAGATCATAAATTTTTGCACACTGTCCTAGTTAGTAGCTATTTTAAAGTATTTTAATAGGGGCAAGTTGTCACACTTTTTATCCATTGAGTATTTCTCAGGGTAGGTTTATTTTTTTGAAAATTTCTTGTGCGGACATACTACATCTTTAAAAAAGAAAAAGAGAACAAAAATCTGAAAATTGATTTTCTCAGACAGTACCTAGTTCATTTTTGAAATACCAGAATGGAATATTCCACAAAATATATATCATTTTTGAATTTTTAAGGGGTTTAAATACAAAACAGTTCATGTTTTAGCTAGCAGAAATGAATTAATGAATTGTATTAAACAACAACAACAACAACAAATAAACCACTTCATAGCTTGCTCTGAATAGATTTGAACCTTTCAGATAAAATCTACTTTCATTACATATTATATATATGTCATTATACATTTTATAAATATCGTGTGGCAGCATTGTGTTCGCTTGTTTATCCAACAAATACAGCAAAGCATTTTGGAGGACAAAATTTACTCTAACTTTAGACAGTTTTGATCTAAAAAAGAAAGGTAACATCTAAATTAACTGGTTTTATTTAAACTTTTAAGCGTGTAGCATCACTGAATCAACCTAAATTCATGACTTCATACCAAGAAAACTCATTTTTATTGTTGAATAATTAAAGAATTACTCTTTAAAGTAACAATCGCTGGTTACTCCTTTTTATAGTACAAAACCACTGCTGTAGAAAATAAGCATTTGTAGCCTCACTCTTCACTCTGTCTTCTTCAACAGAGGTATATATCCTTATTAACAAACATAGGGGATGTTTCTGCTTTAAACCGGAGCTCTTCGCCTCTTCAGAAGTCATGGGACTCGGTCAGTCCAGCAGGACATCGGTCACTGATGACCCAGAGGAGGGTAAGTGTGTTCTTGGAAAGCAAAACAAGCTGTTCCAGTTCCTATAGTTGGACAGAGGACCCACATTCATACCACGCTAAAACATGAATTACCATATGAACTCATTTTTCATTTAACAACCTCTTTCTAACTGATAGGATGCTTCATTTAACCATAGGGGGATGGTTTATTTAAAGATGAAGTGTGTCATTTTTTCGAATGTTAAAATACTGAAGCTGGTCTTATCAGTACATTTATTTGAGCATCCCAATAGCATGAGTTTGAGACAGGACTATCTATTTGAGCGACCAATGGCAGACAGTGTTGAGAAAAGACTTTTACTCCCGCTATGTTTTATTCAGAAATTCTATGACTTCCATGGTGCACACATTGAGAAACTCAGCAGAATGTTTGAGCTGCTCTTTTCCATACAATGAGAGGATACAGTGACCAGGGACTGTCAACCTCTGAAAAGGACAAAAAGCACTATTTAATGTCGTAATGAAGGGATAATCCATGGCTATATGTGCATGAAATAATTTTAATGCACAATGTGGAGGCAAAGAATCACGAAGCAGAAAAAGTGCACTGAGTGAAGGCAGTGCATTAATACAGAACAGTGATTAAACTGACTGGAACTATCTGTGCATTAACAGTCTTAATGCACACCTTCCAGCCAATCAGAATCGAGTATTCAGACTGACCATGGTATAAAAGTGCCATATATTCTTATCTATATAGTGTTAGTCTTCTCAAGTCAAACAACATCTTGTAAGAAAGACAATAAAATAAAATTGATAATCTTCCCCAAGATGTGTCTTGTAACCAATCACAACACGCCATGTACAGTCACAAAAGTTTTAATGTAAGTAAAATGTAGTTATACACTGTGGCTTAATTAATAATCCTGACAAAACAGTCAATGACTATTTTTTTGGTTTAGGAATATATGAGATTGCTCACTTTCAAACCAGATTTTTCCAAAGTAAACCCATACAGCAGGATCCATAGCTGTTGACTGCAGAAAGTCATTTATTGAGGTTTTCATAAATCTGTCTGTGTGTGCAGGTGGGTCTAAAAATTTACACTCCAGATTTCAACACACCTTAGTGACTGTGTGTGTGTGTGTGTGTGTGTGTGTGTGTGTACTGGTTTTTGTTGTTAACGGGGACAAAAATTTGTTTAATGACATGGGTATGACAGAGGTATTACAATTTGAAGGTGGTTTATTAGGACACTTCCTATGTCCCCATAATTCAGAAGGCTTAAAAAACATACTAAATGGTGTTTTTTTGAAAATGTAAAAATGCAGAAAGTTTCCTGTAAGGGGTAGGTTTAGGTGTAGGGTTGGTGTAGGGCAATAGCACATACAGTTTGTACGGTATAAAAACCATTACGCCTACGGAGAGTCCCCGTAAACCACAAATACCAACGTGTGTGTGTGTGTGTGTGTGTGTGTGTCAAAGAAAGAGATGGGCCATCATAAGTACAGTTACAGCAATAGCGGATTGGCCCATTTTACAAGGTGATCGTGTACAAAAGAGCTCACAATGACTAAAGCAAGCAACAGTTAAACTAGATTGTTACATATCCTGAAGAAAATGTGGATGGTGCTATTATATGGGAAAATTACCTTTACAATGTAGAGGTGTTATGTGTGTAGAAAGTCTATCAATCCGATACAAAATTAGTTTTTAGACAAAACAAAACTGCATGAAACCAAGTCCAAAACATGTTTGGACAGCCAAAACAAAACAAAAATGCATGAAACAAATCCAAAACATTTTTGAACAGCCAAAACAAAAACAAAACAAGTAAGCAAACAAACAAACAAAACAAAACAAAAATGCATGAAACCAAATCAAAACATATTTGAACAGCCAAAACAAAACAAAACAATACAAAACAAAAATTCATGAAACAAATCCAAAACATGTTTGGACAGCCAAAACAAAACAAAAATGCATGAAACAAACCTAAAAACATTTCTGAACAGCCTAAACAAAACTAAACAAAATGCATTAAACAAATCCAGACACATGTCTGAACAGCCAAAACAAAACAAAACAAACAAACAAACAAACAAAAACAAAAAAATGCATGAAATCAAAAACCAAAATATGTCTGAACAGCCAAAACAAAACAAACAAAACAAAACAAAACAAAAATGCAGACAAACAAATCAAAACATGTCTGAGCAGTCAAAACAAAACGTAAACACATGAAATCAAATCCAGACTAATAAACAACACACTCACACAGAAATGATCAATTTTGTCAAGAAAAATAAATAAAATGATATTAAACAGAAAATTATTGTTGAGTTAGTTTGTTTTCACATCACTTTGACTATTATTATATTCTGTTGCTCAAAATTAATTGTGGAGCTCAGAATAATTTAACATGCTTAAACTCTAATGGGATCCATTTTATAGATTGTCATGTAAAAATATTTATGTCAGATTGCTTGGAAAAGATGCACGACTTGAGGTATCATTTATGTCCTTACCAAGCAAAACTAATAATTAAAAAGTATTGATGGAGAGAAAAACATTACCTGCACTTCTGTTCACGTGTGGGTTTATGAAGGTCAACTTTTTGTTAAGAGTTTGAGCTCTTCTGGCAAAATTTACATATTTGTAGCCTTAATTTTTTGGTAATTGTTATTGACTTTGTGGTAAGAGTTTTCCCTTAGAGATGAGGCATTTACTATTTAGGACGTGCTTATGACCCCTCTGGAAGTCACTGTGAAAAAGGGTGTCAGCGTTCTCTAAGTGGCTGTCCTAGATCGTTTGCCCACTCGATAGGTCACCGATTCTTCAGATATGGGACAAAACATGTCCCTCAAATGTACCTTTACTTTTTAAAATAGCACTGCATTTAAATAGCACAGCGTTTGCGCTTTGAACATGATCAATATGAGTTCTTTAAAACTACCATTTTATTCTATATTATCTTTATTTTATGAAAACTATGGCATTTTCACTGACAAAACAACCTTTCCTCAGACCTTAATTCAATACTTTGTATACATTAAATTAAAGATTACTACATTACTAGAATGAAGAACTAAATTTGAATAAATATACATTTTCTTTATATTGCTTTACAGCTGTGTCCCTACTTTTTGTAAACACTTTCAGATATTTCTAAAAACGTTTATGAAATGCTTTATATGTTCAATTATTTCCATATAATATAGATTTGATATATTCTATTCTATTCTATTCTATTCTATTATATTATAGATTTGTAGATAATCACCCTTAGTTTAAGTAGGTGTCATTACATAAAAATCCACGGTTTAATGTGCAAAAAAAAAAAATTTGAGTTTTAATATACATATGCACCTACTTTTGATTAGTTCAAAATTATGTTCTGATGAAATGCAAAGAATAAAGAGTGTAGTTCTCTCAAAACTGAAAAATTGTAGCATTTACAGTCCTGTTCTGCATGTATATACTATGTACTTACTCTAGTAATGTCATTAACTAGGTAATTGATATTAACCCAAATCCTAAACTTAAACTTAACCCACATTAAGTCCATGTAGATTATTCAATATTTGGTTTAGTAAACGAGTGGGCATACTGTAAAATAAAGCTCAACAAAAAATTAATATACTCAACCTAGCAGTACCTCTATGACTTTCTTCATGCTTTGTGTTGTTTGCTTCTATTTTGAAGACTTTGTGATATAAATTAGAGCATTCTGGGAAAAAGGCTGAGGCTGAGACTTCTGATTTAAAAATATAATAATCATCATTGGTTCTTGACCAACAGAAGTAGGGACCATCGAGTAGTGACCATCAAGCTGTAATTGCTGCTGACAGCATACTTTAGACTGCCTTGGACTGCACTTTCAGATAGATGAGCTGTGAGAGCAGAGAGAGGGGACGCAGTTCATTCACAGGTCAGACGATGAGTTTGGCTGTGTTGAGTGAGATTCAGCTAAAATGTCTTTTAGTCCAAACCAAACACATCTTGGGTTAATTTTGCGAACCATACACCTGTTTAAATCAGATGAGCAACTTCATAAAGAAATTCAAATCTGCTGTCAGCTTGTTTTATTTACTATCCAGCAGCGTAATTGTCCATGGGAATAAAAAGAGTTTAAATCTGTTCTGTTCTCAAATATGGTGTTATATACTATTATTGTTATACTTTGTCATTTTTGGAGCTTGAAACTTATAGAATTTCATTGTATGGACCAAAACAGCTGAGACATTTTTCAAATACATTTTGTGTGGGTGTTCTACAGAAGAAAAAAATAATGATTATCTTGTAATTTTAATAGTGTAATATACTGTACACTAATATATTTATTTATTGTCTCTCCACAGTCAACTTTGACCATTTTCAGATCTTGAGAGCCATTGGTAAAGGCAGTTTTGGGAAAGTAAGTTTTGCTTTATATACTGTATACTAGATAAACACAACAAAACAAATTGAAGCTGATGGTACTGAGGTCAAAGTGAATCGCAGGTGACCTTCATTGATTGCACTTAAAACATTGATACTGTAGATTAAGACCTCATTTGGCAGATTCAGTTAAGTCAAGAATAAGTGCGCCAGTTGGCCTTAAGATGGTTAATTACTACTATATTGACTCTATAGTATGGCAAGCCAACTATTAATGTCTATTAATGCCCGATATTCAATATGTTTAAATTCACTAGCCAGTATGTTTTATTCTGAGATTCTATCTTTGTTGACTCTCCAGTAGAGCTTTTGGAAGTAAAAACTCTATTCATTTTATCCATAAAATGTAAAAAATACTTTTTTGAAAAACTGCATTACCCATGATGCTGTTCAAAAATTCTACCAATCAGAGAGTTGTGGCCATCAAATCAAGCCAAAAGAGATCTTTAGCTCTGCCCACCTTATCAAGCACAGTCAGAGACATAAAAAAATAAAGAAAAAGCCTAACTCAGACCCACTAGAAATGAAGAATTACTGGCCCATCTCAAAACTACCGTGCATATCAAAGATTTTAGAAAAGATAGTTTTATCACAGTTAATGTCATTTTTAGGTAAGAATGAGGTCTTAGACAAATTTCAGTCAGGTTTTAGGGTGGGTCACAGCACAGCGTCTGCACTTTTAAGATTTGTTAAAATGATCATCGTATAATTAGAGATTCAGGTAACTCTGCAGCTCTGATTTTACTGGACTTGAGTGCAGCTTTTGATACAATAGACCATGTGATTCTCATAAAGCGTTTACCATGTCTGGTTGGGATCCATTGGATGGTTTAAAAGTGGTTCAATTCTTATCTTGCAAATAGAGTATTCTTAGTAAAGTATGGTGAATTTGTTTCAATAACAGCTCCTATTACCTGTGGGGTTCCTCAGGGTTCTGTTATTGGCCCTGTTTTATTTTCCTTGAACATGTTGCCTGTGGGCTCGATTTAAAAAAAAAAAACGGTATGTCTTACCATTTGTATGCAATGATACACAAATTTATCTCCCTTTTAAATCCAGAGAGAATTGTTGTTCTAACTTACTTTGGGCATTTCTGGAAGAGTTTAAGAGTTGGATGGTTCACAATTTGGTTAAACCAAAGTAAAACCGAGATTATGTTTTTCGCTAGAGGATGCTCACACATTGGCACTTATTTAGGTCCATGATCAGCCTACTGCCATGAACAAATAAAGATTCTAGGAGTTGTGTTTGACCCAAAACTGAAATTCAACAAGCAGATTAATGCTGTTGTTTTTTTCCAGATTAAGTCTCTTGCTCGATTAAAACCAATTATGTTGATAGATTTAGAGAAAGTTATTAATGCCTTTATTTTGTTTTGTCTAGACTATTGTAATGTTTTTTTTATGTGGGGTCCTGTCAAACCATTATTTCACACTTGCAATTAGTTCAGAATGTCGGCTAGGCTGCTAAGAAAAGTCAACATATCTCTCCTATTTTGGCCTCTCTCAGGTGGCTAATGGGCTTCAGGATAGAATATAAGGTTCTGTTTTAAAGCAGTGCAAAGAATGGCTTCTGATTATGTATGTGAACTCATTACTTTTCATCAAACATCTAGGTCTTTAAGATCGACTAATACGTTTCTTCTTACTATCCCACAAACTCATTTAAAGCTTAAAGGGGATCAGGCCTTTGCTCTTACGGGTCCAAGGCTTTGGAATAGTCTGCCGCATGAAATTAGAGAGGCTACATTTATAAACACCTTTAAAGCTGGTGTTAAAAATTACTTCTTGTCATTAGCCTTTAAGTAGTTGGGTTGTGTTGTGTTTTGTCTGGACTGTTGTTTTAGTTGGGTTGTTTGTTTGTATTTATGTATTGTATGTAGCTGTATGCTGATTGTACAGCACTTTGGTCTGCAGGTGCAGCTGTAAAGTGTTTTAAAAATAAAATTCATGAATGAGTATAATAGTTCTTTAACAAAGATTTTTTAAAAATCCAGTGGAAAAATGCATGAAAAAAAAAAAAACTTCTAAAACCAACTCAAACTAAGAGCCCACATTCTCAGCAACCTTGGATTCAGATTTTTTCAAAGAGATCACTCATACCATTTTTTTTTTCAGGTATGCATTGTCCAGAAAAAGGACACAAAGAAAATGTACGCTATGAAGTATATGAATAAACTCAAGTGCGTGGAGCGCAATGAAGTGCGCAATGTCTTCAAAGAGCTCCAGATCATGCAGAACCTGGAGCACCCGTTCCTCGTCAACTTCTGGTGAGTTTCTCTAAGTCATTAAGTGATTCATCAGTGCTGAAATCAGTGCTGCAAACTGGACTATGATATACAAAATAACCTTGAATGTTAATCTGTGCATTTGTTAAATTTTATGATGTAATAAGAAACGTGACCTTGCAGCGTTTTAACAGCATATAAGTAGCCTTCTAAGAAACGAAGGCTAACAATTACAATGAAATGTCTCTCAAAACCCACTGAGCTGACTCATTTGAGTGCAGATGGCCATGTTTTTCAAGCTGAAATGGAAGTTCATAACTAGATGACTATCAAAATGTCCTTCAAAACTTGACGAATTGGCTGTTTGCACAGTAACACTTGATTCTAATCTGATGTTAGCGTGTTGCTAAGCTAACTATTGAGTAGTCTAATAAGTATCGAAATATGCTGCATATTTTCATAAAGCACTTACCATGTCTGGTTGGGATCTGTGGGATGATTTTAAAGTTCAATTCTTATCTTGTGAATAGAGCATTCTCAGTGAAGTATGGTGACTTTGTTTCAACAACAGCTCCTATTACCTGTGGGGTTCCTCAGGGTTCTGTTATTGGCCCTGTTTTATTTTCCTTGTATGTGCTCCCTCTGGGCTCGAATTTTAAAAAATACGGCATGTCTTAACATTTATATGCCTATGATGCACAAGTTTATCTCCCTTTGAAATCTGGAGACAATTGTTGTTCTAACTTACTTAGGTCCTTTGAAACTTGACAAAGTGGCTGTTTACACAGTAACACTGTTGATTCTGATGTTAGCATGTTGCTAAGCTAACTATTCAGTAGTCTAATAAGTATAGAAATGCGCTACATACACAAACATTCTTACTATATTTTCTATCTATGCTGTTCAGTAGTGAAAAAACTGAGCTTTTCCACTGAGCTCATTTATCCAAAAATACACATAAAACTGCCTTGTATTTTGGTAAAAATTAGGTTTCAATAAAAGGATTAGAAACATGCTAGAAGCATGTTCGAAACATCCTAATCATGTTGGCAACATGTTAGAAACATGCTAACAACATGCTATTTGTGCTAATAGCATGGTAATCATGCTAACAACATGTTAGCATTGTGTTCAACTGTGCTACAAACATGTTAGCAATCTACTAAATCATGTTCCAAACATGTTAGCAATGTGTTAAAATATCTATCTAAACTTTCAAACTTTCAAACTAATTCAAACTTTCAGGCTAGGCTTTCTCAAGCCAACCTAAAGTTTATCTTGATGAAATTTTTTTATCTACACTGAACAAAAATATAAACGCAACACTTTTGTTTTTGCCCCCATTTTTCATGAGCTGAACTCAAAGATCTAAAACTTTTTCTATGTACACAAAAGGCCTATTTCTCTCAAATATTGTTCACAAATCTGTCTAAATCTGTGTTAGTGAGCACTTCTCCTTTGCCGAGATATGCCACACCTGTGAGGTGGATAGATTATCAAAATGCTGATTAGACAGCATGATTATTACACAGGTGTGCCTTAGGCTGGCCGCATTAAAAGGCCACTTTAAAATGTGCAGTTTTACTGTATTGGGGGGGTCCGAAAACCAGTCAGTATCTGGTGTGATCACCATTTTCCTCACGCAGTGCAACACATCTTCTTCGCATAGAGTTGATCAGGTTGTCCACTCCTCTTCACTGGCTGTGTGAAGTTGCTGGATATTGGCAGGAACTGGAACATGCTGTCGTATACGCCGATCCAGCGCATCCCAAACATGCTAAATGGGTGACATGTCCGGTGAGTATGCTGGCCATGCAAAACTGGGATGTTTTCAGCTTCCAGGAATTGTGTACAGATCCTTACAACATGGGGCCGTGCATTATCATGCTGCAACATAAGGTGATGGTCATGGATGAATGGCACAACAATGGGCCTCAGAATCTCGTCACGGTATCTCTGTGCATTCAAAATGCCATCAATAAAATGCACCTGTGTTCATTGTCCATAACATATGCCTGCCCATACCATAACCCCACCGCCACCATGGGCCACTCGATCCACAACGTTGACATCAGCAATCCGCTCACCCACACGACGCCATACTTGCTGTCTGTTATCTGCCCTGTACAGTGAAAACCGGGATTCATCCACCTCTCCAAAGTGCCAGACTCCCTCGAATGTGAGCATTTGCCCACTCAAGTCGGTTACGACGACGAACTGCAGTCAGGTCGAGACCCCGATGAGGATGACGAGCCTGCAGTTGAGCTTCCCTGAGACCGTTTCTGACAGTTTGTGCAGAAATTCTTTGGTTAAGCAAACCGATTGTTGCAGCAGCTGTCCGGGTGGCTGATCTCAAACGATCTTGGAGGTGAAGATGCTGGATGTGGAGGTCCTGGACTGGTGTGGTTACACATGGTCTGCGGTTGTGAGACCGGTTGGATGTACTGCCAAATTCTCTGAAATCCTTTGGAGACAGCCTATGGTAGAGAAATGAACATTCAATTCACGGGCAACAGCTCTTGTGGACATTCCCAGCTTCATACACCTGTACGCTCTCTCAAAACTTATACATCTGTGGCATTGTGCTGGTGGATAAAACTGCACATTTTAGAGTGGCCTCCTTTTATTGGCCAGCCCAAGGCACACTCAGTAATAAACATGCTGTCTAATCAGCATCTGATATGCCACACCTGTGAGGTGGATGGATTATCTCGCAGCATGAGAAGTGCTCACTAACACAGATTTAGACAGATTTGTGAACAATATTTGAGAGAAATAGGCCTTTTGTGTACATAGAAAAAGTCTTAGATCTTTGAGTTCAGCTCATGAAAAATGGGGCAAAAACAAAAGTGTTGCATTTATATTTTTCTTCAGTGTAGTTTGCTTCTACTGTACAATTTGAATCATCTGTTTATTGAAGGTGCATAGTAGTTCTGAATCAAACCAATATTCTGAAATTTTGTAGTTCAGCTTTCGGCATGAGAGATGAGGCGTAAAATTGCTAACACTTGGAGCATGAAATCTGGAGTCGGATATGGGACAAAACAGTGCAGTCACTGTCAGGATGCTTTTAGCTTCACAAATGAATGGAGCTGAATACTAGAGATACGAGCACACTTCACATCTAGAAAGCTTTTCATGCTGTCCACTGCTTTATTTCAGTAAACTGTTACCTCATTTGAGTCACACTCAACATAACTTTCCAAAATGAGTCTGTTTTACCAGTATGATCTCATCAGTATTTATACAGTAACATTTGCACATAACATTTTCATTGTCATGTTTTAGTATCTATCTAATATATTAACACTCACCACCATTAAACCCAAGAATGACATATGAATCTAAAATATAAATGTACAGTAATTGACTGATTTGTGTGTGAAAACTTGTGTGTGAAAATTCAAATCAAGTAAATGTGTAAATGGCAGTGCAATAAGTTAGCAGAACTCAAAAAAATTGACGTAATCAGTTACATGAGTTTTCAAGTTAAACTCTAAGATTAAGATTAATTTTAGATTTTGATTTTGTACTACACAAGCATATGCACTTAATTTGAAATATGAATGTATTAATTTCAATATTTTTTGAACTTCAAAGGATTTATAAACATTTGCATGTATCAAAATGCATTCATACACTAACAAATCGCATGAGTTAGATTTCTAAATACTTCAAGTTAGATGCAATTAACATGGTTGTGTAGTACAAAATAAAAACCAATTAACTTAATCTTGAAGTTTTTTAACTTTAAAATATTATCAAATGTAAAACTAGTAAAATAAATTGTACGAATTGCTGTAGTTTCCAGTTGAAAGGAACACTAGAGGCAGTAAATCTCCAACAACTGTTATTTCTTTTCACACAAATTATGATTTACAGGGTCAGAGTTTCCATTAAGAAAGCTTAATTTCCAAACAATTCCTTGCACAATATTATGTTATGACTTCAAAGCATATGTATGGGTTTTCTAACACAGTAGGTTTGTTCGGTAGCTCACGCAATACGGCGTTGGGTAGGTGAAGAGCTGTGAATCCTGTGAAACTGGTTCAACAAAACAGCTCAAGTCTGAGTATAAGGAACATAAAATAGCACAGTTGCATCAGCGAATGTGGTTTAATATCACTTTTGAATTTGTTAACAACACTATCAGGCATTCAGCGACACTCACCAGACATTTGAACCGCTGTAATATGTGCCTGAAGCAACATAATAAAAACATGTCACGATCACATGTTGAATGCACATTTTAGCGCCACTCACTGGACATTTCTTTTGAAACTGGCGCGAAACGTGCAATAAGGTACAAGATCCCTTTGGCTTTACAGCATGCTGCCAAATCTAATTTAGAATCAACTCCAAACGCCTCTCCAAAAAACGGCTCAATTATTATGACGCACGTCTTGTTTTCTTTCTCAGACGTCTCTGATGCACACTGGGATGAACACAAACCATCATCCTCATCAGTATGTGATGCAGGAATGACTAAATTGCAAATGACTAAATCAATACCTCTGTTTTTTAAATTACAAATTTAATAATAAGTAAAAATGCCCCACAGCGGAGAAGAGAAAACAGCCCTTTCTAAATAATAGCTGTGCTGCATGGGACGATAAATTTGATAAGAATGTCTGGGGAACGGTAATGTGTTTGTTTCCCTGCAGTGCTGCGGATTCCTCTGAGTTCTGCTGGACCCAGAGAGAGGCACTCAAGGTCAGATGTGAGAGAATCCTCTCTCTCTCTCTCTCTCTCTGGTGTTTCACTGACTCTTTCTCTGAGAGATTTTGGCAGCTGGAATCCTGTTCATGCAAGTATTGACAAAGAACTAAATGAATATAGTCAGAATTCTTTGACAAATACAGAATGATTAAAGATTGATTCTGAAATTGTTTACAGTAGGATCAATCACTCGTTTCTCAAAAGTGACGTTGTCGAATAGCGACAGCAGTAGATACTGTAAAGTTTCAGAGGAAGGCAACTCATTTTCAAAAAAATCTACAATTAAGAGGCATACAGGTTGCAAGGTTGCAAACTACTTATACTGTATATGTATATGTATGTACACACATATATATATATATATATATATATAAACACACACACACACACACACATATATATACAGTGTGTGCAGAATTATTAGGCAAGTTGATATTCTGGTCATATTTTTTTTCCTAGAACATTTTACCAATTCCAAACCACATCAATCTTAATAACTACTATTGATTTTGTATTTAATCATTTATAAGTGATATAATTGTCCATGAAGGCTGAAAGTCAAAAACTCCTTATTTCAGGTGTGCAGAATTATTAGGCAGGTTTTCTTTTACAGATAAAATGAGCCAAAAAAGAGATTGAACTCAAGAATAAAAGCAAAAAAATTATTAAATGCCCATGAGAAGGATGCAATACTAATGCAATAATAAAATTAGCAAAGTTAAGGCATGACCATTGGGCAGCGAAATGCTCATTGGGTCAGCACGGTCAGAAAAAACAGGTGGAGAAGAAAAGACACGTTAACTGCAAAAGAATTAAGAATTAATGTGAAGAATTAGGTGAGAAACCATCAGGAACCATTTAGTCTCCAGCGCCATCATTTTCCAGAACTGCAACCTTCCTGGAGTCTCCACAAGTGCAATGTGTCAGGTTCTCAGAGACTTTGCTTGGGCAAAAAATTCTTTAAAATGGCCCTCACTTAATAAGAATAACATGATGAAGTGTTGTGAAATACATGAAGACTGATTTTGTATAGGCTTTATGGACAGATAAGTTGTGAGTGACTCTTGAAGGACCAGCATCACATCCTCTTGTGCCACTGTTTGAAGAATTTATCTTCCAAAATCTGCCAGTAAGTTCTAGGAGCTCATTTTAGTCAATCTCTGCAAGACATACTTTTCAGGATAGGAGATGGACTAAAAATGAGCTCCTAAAACTTACTGGCAGATTCTGGAAGATAAATTCTTCAAACAGTGGCACAAGAGGATGTGATGCTGGTCCTTCAAGAGTCACTCACAACTTATCTGTCCATAAAGCCTATGAAAAATCAGTCTTAATGTATTTCACAACACTTCAGCATGTTATTCTTATTAAGTGAGGGTCATTTTTTTAGGATATTTTACCCAAGCAAAGTCCCTGAGAACCTGACACATTGCACTTGTGGAGACTCCAGGAAGGTTGCAGTTCTGGAAAATGGGTTTTTAGGTTCTGGAACTAAATGGTTCCTGATGGTTTCCTCACCTAATTCTTCACCTTAATTCTTAATTCTTTTGCAGTTAACATGTGTCTTTTCTTCTCCACCTGTTTTTTCTGACTCTGCTGATCCAGTGAGCATTTCGCTGCCCAGTGGTCATGCCCTAGCTTTGCAAATTCTATTATTGCATTAGTATTGCATCCTTCTCATGGGCATTTAATAATTTTTGACATTCAGTCTGAGTTAAATCTCTTGTTTGGCTCATTTTATCTGTAAAAGAAAACGTGCCTAATAATTCTGCACACCTGAATATAAGAAGTTTTTGACTTCCAGCCTTCATGGACAATTATATATCACTTATAAATGATTAAATACAAAGTCAATAGTAGTTATTAAGACTGATGTGGTTTGGAATTGGTAAAATGTTCTTGGAAAAAAATATGACCAGAATATCAACTTGCCTAATAATTCTGCACACACTGTATATATATATATATATATATATATATATATATATATACATATATATACAGAGATAGAAATCCTATATTAATACAAATCTGAATTACAGAATATATGAACACCTTAAAGGGGGTAAAGCGCACTTAAAGGGACAGTTCACCCAAAAATGAAAATTCTGTCATCATTTATTCACCATCTACTTGTTGCAAACCTGTATGAGTTTCTTTCTTCCACTGAACACAAAAGAAAATATTTTGAAGAATGTTGGTAACCAAATAACCCATTGACTTCCATAGTATTTTTTTTTTTTTTTGTCAATGGCTACTGGCAACTGTTTGGTTATCAAAATTCTTCAAAACATCATCTTTTGTGCTCATTAGAGGAAAGAAGCGGTCACACTTTAGTTTGGGGACCATTTCTCACTAGTAACTAACTATTAACTATGACTTTTGCCTCAATTTGCTGCTTATTAATAGTTAATAAGGTAGTTTTTAGTTTAAGTATGGGGTGGATTATGGGATTTAAAATATGGTGATGCAGAATAAGATATTAATATGTACTTTATAAATACTAATAAACAGCCAATATGCTAGTAATATGCATGCTAATATGCAACTAATTGGTCCCTAAACTGAAGTGTTACCAAAGAAACTCACACAGGTTTGGAGAAACTTAAGGATGACCAATATTTGTTTATTTATTTATGTATTTATTTATTTTGAGTGAACTATGCCTTTAATTTCCACAGTCAAAAAAAAGTTTTATTTTTCTTCATGTGAAGTAAAAATTCTTATGGTGTTTTGATATTTGGGTCAAATACGACTCAGGCAGGTTTTCATGAGATTATGTGACTCAGTTAAATGGGAAAATGTTCTGTGGTCAAATGAAACCAAAATCCATCCATCAAATCTTCAAACTGTTGTCTCTTCTCTACCGTCTCCTCTCTGTTTCCCAAAACCGTAGTGACTTCACTGCACATCTGTGTTTTTTCAACAATACATTTAATGACATTAAAAAAGAAAAACAGCATTTGACAAACTAAAAGACATAGAATGGAAACTGTAAGACACAGAATGAACTGCATGATAGCTTGCTTATTTTGCTCAAGAGTATAATTTACAATTAATATTATAAATAAAGTCCACATGTCTTTATAACAAGAAACTATGCTATTAACTGTAGCTGTTGTTCCAAACATGCAACTTTGCAATGTTGTTTGCAAATGTTCATTGCAACTATGGTTTCGGGAAACCATTTGCAACACTAGATTTTATCATTAACAACTGCAGTAAAATAATCGGCAATAGAAAGTTGCTTCAAATATTTCTCTGTGCAGCATTCGGATATAGCACTGCTCTTTGCATTACAACTTAAAAAGACTTAAAAAAAAACCTTATTACTTTTAATGAGATGTAGACAGGCTCCACTCTGATGGCCAGCTGAGACTACAACCTTCTTTATATTTAAAGAGAAGCGCTCTCACACTTCTTCCTGTCTCAGGTGGAGTGGGTTTCCCTGAAACTCTTCTGCTTCTGGCAAAAGCTGAATTCTCTTCTCCTGATGCCTGAGTGAAAGAAAACAGCATTTAGCCTGCACTTTTCTCATCTGAAAGCCAATGCACTTCATTAGCACATATAGACCTAAAACCAGTCATAAGGGTCAATTTAATAAATAAGCTTTCCATAGATGTATGGTTTGTTAAGATAGGACAATATTTGGCCGAGATACAACTATTAGAATATCTAGAATCTGAGGGTGTATATTATTCTCAATATACAAAATATTGAGAAAATCGCCTTTAAAGTTGTCCAAATGAAGTTCTTAGCAATGCATATTACTAAATTTACAAAATATCTTCATGGAACATGATCTTTTCTTAATATCCTAATGATTTTGGGCATTAAAGAAAAATCAATAATTTTGACCCATACAATGTATTTTTGGCTACTGCTACATATATACCCACGCTACTTATGACTGGTTTTGTGCTCCAGGGTCACATGTGTGTTGTTGATTCTGATTGCATTATACCATTCGCATGTTTAAACTGGTTCTAAGAGGCCCTAAATATGCTCAAGGTGAATCAGTCTTTTGTGCAGGAAGTATAGCTTGACGAAGAGGGCTCACACCTTACGCTTTCTCAGCACCGTGCTGTAATTCGGTCCCTCTTTGACAGGGGCCGCTGAGCAGGCATTGCCAACGGACAAATAAAGCCTGTCAATCAAAGCACAGCTTAAAATCAATGTGACACGAGTCACGGTGGCATCTTGCCATGCCTTTTCCTTGTCATCAGTAATTTATTAGATGTGTTCTTCTGCTGTAGTGCAGGATCTCAATGATGCCCTCAAATACGAATCAAACCGCCTCAAAGGGTCATTAGAGGATGAAAAATTCATGCCAAAGTTAAAAATTTTTGTTTGTATTTTGCCAAGATAAACTGAAAATGGTAAGACACAAAAGCTTTTTAATTCTTAACCCTTTTTTGCCCTGTTTTGTCACAAAGGCAGGATGATTATTGTTATCTAAAACTAAAACCATAAACCAAAAACATGTTAATTACTTAAAATAAATATTAACTAAATAATAAAAAAAGAAATGTTTTTTACTTTAACATTTTCAATATTTATTTTCAATATTTTTAGTATTATAACTACAACTAAATCAACTAAAACTATGAACTAAATCTACGCTATGTGCATGATTATTACGATTATGCAAGTATATTATATATATAATATTATTATTAGGCAAGTCGATATTCTGATCATATTTTTTTCTAAGAACGTTTTATCAATTCCAAATCACACCAATCTTAATAACTATTATTAATTTTGTATAAAATCATTTATAAGTGATATATAATTGTTAATGAGGGCAAGAAGTAGAAAAAACACCTTATATTCAGAAGTGCATAATTATTAAGCAGGTTTCCTTTTACAGGTAAAATAGGCCCAAAAAAGAGATTTCCCTCACACTGAAAAGTCAGAAATTAATAAATCCCCAAGAGAAGCATGCGATACTATAGAAATAGCAAAATTAACACATGACATTCATTCCTCAATAAAAAACATATATCACTTATAAATACTTATATACAAATGAATAGTCCTTACTAAGATGGATGTGGTTTGGAATTGGTGAAATGTGCTTGGGAAAAAAAATACAATCAGAATATAAACATGCCTGATAATTAAGCATACACTGTATATGGACATAAAAAAAACTACAACTTCAACTTAAAAAAGAAATGGAAACAGAAGTAACTGATTGAGCAACAGTACATTTCTGACAAAATTATGAGACTTGTCATCTACCCAAAGAAAACCAATGCACTTTGAGCTCAATATAATGGCCATACTGTTACAAAATATAATTTTTATATTTTTATTTGTATAGTACTTTAGTAAAAAGTGTTTTCTTGCCAAGTAGAGTTATCTATTCCAAAAGTTGTTTATTTTATTAAGAGAGCAATAAAAAGCAGTTAAGCAGTCTAGTCTCCGCCAATGTGTTTTCTTCCTTTACCTCTTGCTTTTCTGCAACTAAGAGCTTTTTATACACATCCTTCAGACTCATTTTAGTCTGTTTAGGCTGGTTACACCTCCTGCACTGTTTGTGTTATGAAAATATATGGTTTCTCAAATTGTGTGGCTTGTTGACTTTTCTAAGAATCAACCAATTAGTCAAACTGTCAATTTTTGCTTGGCAAATGACAAAAAAGGGCAAAACAATCCCACAGGCCAAAGCCATATCTATAGACGCCTTCATATCTACAGGTGCATCTCAATAGATTAGAATGTCATGGAAAAGTTAATTTATTTCAGTAATTCAACTCAAATTGTGAAACTCGTGTATTAAATAAATTCA
>JAFVLL020031478.1:0-30000 GCA_021397915.2 Tor tambroides
AAAAATATTTTTTAAATTCTAAAAAAAAAAAAAAAAAAAAAAAAAATCAAAATATCTTATTTTAATATCTAAAAAAAAAATCATTTTTATATAAAAAAGGGTTTCTGTTAACTGAAATAAAGCAGAAATAAAACAAAACTTAAATTAAATAAAAATACATTTAAAATTATAAAGTGTTGCCTTGGCAACTAACTGACAAGTTTAAGTTGAAGTACTAAATTTACAAACATTTCTAAAAACATAAAAAAAGAAAATACTAAATAAAAAAATAAAAAATAAAGATCAATAAAAAACTAAACTAAATAAAAATGACAGTGACAAAAATATATAAACAATATAACTACTAAAATTAAACAAAATGAAAACTGAAAATATAATCATGTGGCACTGAAGACTGGAGTAATGATGCTGAAAATTCAGCTTTGATCAGTTAAATTACATTTTGTGATGTATTTAAAATAGAAAACTTAATTTTAAATTGTAATATTTCACAATATAATGTTTTAATGTATTTTTAATCAAATAAATGCAGCCTCTGGGAGTATAAGAGAATTCTTTCAAAAAACTTTTGCCCAGTAGTTTGTAGATATATATTTGTCCTGCTTTCCTCGTTTAAGCGGAACTATTTGCTATTCATCAATAAAGACATGTTTACCCACTAACACAGAGAAAGTTGGTGAGGGGATGGAGCTCAGGCTCCATGTTTACATTCCTCCTCCTCTTCTTCTTCTTCATGCATGCTTCCTTGTTACTGACACTTCAGTAAATCATTACACAGACTTTACAATACAGCATGTGTGCACTACCTGCTCAAACCCCTCGAAAACAAGAGAATCCTGACATACTGAACAACAGACATGGACAGGAAGTCAAAGCTAGTTTGATGTGAAGAGCTCTGAATGCAAACACGCCCCACATGCTGTCAGGATCTGACTCCCAGACCCGGCCGGTCAGCGAGAAACAGCGAGGCGGGAGGCACTCCAGTCAATATTTACTCCATCTGAAGGGACTGGGTCAAGGGTTGCCATGGAAGTGATTATTTGAATTCCAGGAGCGTCTGAGCACATGAATGGGAAGGCGAGGGTCTTTGAGAGAGGTGGAAGGATCACGGCAAACAGCCAGATGATCAGATAAGAACTCAGACCGTCTGTCTGGATGGGCTGCTTTTCAGCACAGGGTGATACTGGGTCGGTATTAACGCTCCCTCGAGGAATCACAACACAAATGAGTCGGCTTGACTACAGCTAGTGGCTTTGTATAACATCTGTGTGAAAATCAGTCCACATAGACTGAGCCATAGTGCTCATATGGGGGGTAAGGGATCAAATCTGGCCACTTTTGTTCAGTTAAACGTACGGATGCACAATATATCAGGACAAAAAAAATTAAATTTTGTAATCATTTACTCACCCTAATATCATTTCAAACCTGTCTTTGTTCTGTGGAGTGTGAAAGAAGGTATGTTGAAAAAGTCTAAGAAAGTCAACGGGATCCAATGTTGGCTAACTTTCAAAATATTTTCTTTTGTGTACTGCAGAAGAAAGAATGTAAAAGGGTGTGCAAATGACAGAAATTTTATTTTTTAGCTGAACCATGCCTTTCAAATTTAATCTTTTAATAACACTACTAATTTAATAACTTAAAGGTAATCTTTAGCAAACTTCAAAATTAATATCCATTTTTTAAAAAAAACCTAAATCAGTGTTATTGGTTATTCTGTTAATTGAAATAAAATAAAACATAAAATAAATAAAAGAAAACAAATAGTAGATGAAAAACTTTATACAAAAACAATGTGCTGCCTTGGCAACTAACTGAAATTATAGTTTAGGTTGAAGTACTAAAAAATTAAAGAAAATAAAAAATAAATTACAAAAGAAATATATACAGTGCCCTCCACTAATATTGGCACCCTTGGTAAATATGAGCAAAGGTGGCTGTGAAAATAAATCTGCATTGTTTATCCTTTTGATCTTTCATTCAAAAAATTCACAAAATTCTAACCTATCATTGAAGTAAAACAATTGAATGTGGGGGGAAAATATCACTGTGAAATAAATGCTTTCTCTAGTTCATGTTGGCCACAATTATTGGCACCCAATTATTGCAACATCCTTTTCCCAGGGTAACAGTTCTGAGTTTTCTCCTGTAATACCTGAAGAGTTTGGAGAACACCTGATAAGAGTTCAGAGACCATTCCTTCATGCAGAATCTCTCCAGATCCTCCAGATTCACAGCTCCATGTTGGTGCTTCTCCTCTTCAGTTCACCTCACTCATTTTCTATAGGGTTCAGGTCAGAGGACAGGGACAGCCATGGTAAAAGATTCATTTTGTGCTCATTGACCCATATTTGTGTTTAGTTTTTTGGATTGTTGTCCTGGTGGAAGATCCAAACACGGCCCATTATAAGATTTCTAACAGAGGCAGTCAGGTTTAGATTTTTTATCTGTTGGTATTTGATAGAATCCATGATGCCATGCATCTGAACGAGATGTCCAGGACCTCCGGCAGAAAAACAGGCCCACAACATTAAAGATCCAGCAGTATATTTAACCGTGGACATGGGGTACTTTTTTTATCCCTGTTTGTACTAAACTCATCTGGTGGGTTTGCTGCTAAAAAGCTCTTCCTTTTTTTTTTAGTTTCACGTGACCATAGAAGCCAGTGCCATTTGAAGTTCCAGTCGTGTCTGACAACTGAATATGCTGGAGTTTGTTTTTGGATGAGCAAGGAGAATTTTTCTTGAAACCCTCCCGAACAACATGTGGTGATGTAGGGGCTGTTTGATTTTTTTTTTTTTAAGGTTTTCTGACTCCGAGACTCAACTAATCTCTACAGTTCTCCAGCTGTGATCCTTGGAGAGTCTTTAGCCACTCAAACTCTCCTCCTCACCGTGCATTAGGACGATATAGACACATGTCTTCTTCAAGGCAGATTTTTAACATTTTTAGTTGATTGGAACCTCTTAATTATTGCCCTGATGATGAAAATGGGGATTTTCAATGCTTTAACTATTTTCTTACAGCCACTTTCTAATTTGTGATGCTCAGCAATCTTGTTCTGCACATCAGAACTATATTCTTAGGTTTTACTCCTTGTGATGGATGATTAAGGGAATTTGGCTTTTGTGTTCCTCATATTTATAATCCTGTGGAACAGAAGTCATGGCTGGACAATTTCATGCTCTAGTCACCCTGGTGTGATAAAAAATATTAATGGGAATAGACTTCAGGGATATTTTACTCATAATAATTTCTAGGGGTGCCAATAATTGTGGCCAACATGCATTGGAGAAAATAATTTATTCCCCGCTTTCAATTGTTTTACTTCAATGATAGGTTAGAATTTTGTGAATTTTTTGAATGAAAGATCAAAAGGATAAACAATGCAGATTTATTTTCACAGCCGCCTTTGCTCATATTTACCAAGGGTGCCAATATTAGTGGAGGGCACTGTATAAATAAAAATGACAATTAATAAAAAAAAACATAACTAAAACAACCCAAAATTAAAATGAAACAAAATTTGTAACTAAACAGAAATATAAAAAATAAATACAAATTAAAAATAATACAATTAAAAATATTATGAATGCAATAAAATTCCAATAACTAAAATTAAAACAAAAACTAGAAAGATAAAATAAAAGCTAAAAAAAATATGCTGATAGTATATTAATAAATACCATACTATTATATAATAATACTAAAATAACACTGGCCTAAATTCACTTGTAGCATTTTAAAGTGATTGATTTTTGACAAAATAGTATCAAATTTTTATATATTAATAAACAGCCATTTATTGGTTCCTGACCATAATCTGAAAGTAATCAGTATCAGCCAGAATTTTTATATTGTGCATCCTAATAAAATGCTGTAACGGTCAAAAATAACTCATTTTATTCTTTTTCCAAATAATATGCAAGTGGCGCTTGCCCATACAAACCTTGCTGCTACTTACCAAATTGCAAAAGTAATGACAGTTTTCATACAGGTTTTCTAAAATTGTACCATGTATCATCATATTTAGGTACACTTATAATCATTCACACTGTCCACATTAAGCTGGGACACGAGAAAGTACTTAAACATGCAAAAAACGACATGCTTCAAAAGCAATAGTGACGCTTGCACCTCTAAAATAACATTTCTAAAAACCTGTTCACCCCTTAATCAGCTGCCAACACACATGAAATCATTTAAGGCTGAACGGAAGATATCTGGGCCGCTCGCTGTGCGGAGCGGAAGCTTCTCTCTTGAGCGTGTCTGTAATCAGCCACGTGCGTCAGATCAAGCGTGCGGCTTATATTTTACATGCTAAAGCCAGCACGCGCCGACAGCATGCATTAATACATTTGCAAGTAAATGAATCAGAGTTTCTGTCGCTCATTTCCTTACTATATCACATCCGAACGTGCTCTGTCCCGCCCAAAACCTAAAGCAACTGTATTAAATCATCATGGGATGCCATTACTTATACCCAAACAGATAAGTATTTATTGCATCTGAATTGGTTTCACATGCAAACAGTCTTAAAGTAAGATACTGAACTGATGTGTGTGTAATGGTGCGTGACATTTTAATACGACATTTGAATGATTTTATTTGCTACAACAGATGCAATGAAGTCATATGTCAGTAATCGCATTTTACTTAAGCAGTGAATATATTATGCACAAGTACAAATACTGTGACTAACATTTTGCTTTCGGTTTACAACGTGATCATTTGTCACCAAAGAAACCGGGAGTGTCTCTTATTTTCCTCTGCTGAACTTGGCAACCCTTGTATTCGTAAACCTTTCATTTGAGCTGATGTTATTCACTTGAATAGCATGTATTTCCAGTGCTAAAAGCTACAAAACAAAGCACGTTTCCCTAATCAAATTAAGGGCTAAAAAGGAAAACATCGCATGGAGGTAAATCCAATAATCCAGGAAAAACATTTTGATGTTAATTCACAGAAAGCCCACGGGCTGTAATCTCTCCATGACCAGTGACAGGATCGGCAGATACTAATCACTGCATTACCAGCCTTACTAGCATTTTTAGTACTGGCCAGTATGAAAGGGATGAGATTCTGCTACATTTATGTCATTATAAAAGCATATTTGCGAGGCTATCAGTGGGCAGGACTGTTTTACATCATTTACATTTGAGAATGCAGAGGGAAAAAAACATGGAGTAATGTGAAAACACAGCAGGACATGTCAAGTTGAGACATGGATGTAGTTGCTGTTACAGTAAAGGGTGTTAAACCATTTTTTTCTCCATTTTTCAAGAAAATGACTTTATATAAAATGTAAAAAATGCCACCATGACGCAAGGCTGTTGTGGGTGGTTGTAGGTTTAACTATGAGCAACAGTGCATGAGTGGATGAATGTACGAGGGGAACAGGTCCCACCCACTTTATCAGCAGCATTGGAAGTACTTTTCCTATTATTTTTTTCCCATTAGGATTAAAATAAAAAGCCTTCATTAAAGAGTTATAAGACACAATCTAAAAAATCCTGGGTTATTTTTTCAACCCAAATGCTGGGTTGAGTAAATTGGGTCAGTTTTTGGGTTATTTTCTCAGTGTTGGTCAGACGTAACCCAGCGGTTGAGTTATTTATCGCAGAGTTTTTGCATCCTCTTCAGGAGAGAGCAGTTCTAAGCACCATCAAATTGATGCATTTCTTCAGTAAAATACGGGTTATATTTTATCTATAAAATCGTTACTGTGTTGGATGTTGTTGAGTGTCACGTTGGTCTTTTCGCGTGACGGAAAGGCTGATGCTTTGTATAAAATAAATGATTTTACTCATAAAGATATAGAATATGGATGTTAAAATATGTCTTTAGAGCTGTTCACTGTTTGTTTACTGCGAAGTTATGGAGTCAGTCACAGCATATTTCAACTATGAGTGAAACGCAAGATGGCGGTTTAAATATAGGTAATATGTATGGCCTACGTATTAAAAACTATATAAAATATGCTAAGCTGTAAATATGATATAAATAAAGAAAAATAAAGGACGTTATCATGCAAACCAGTGGTTGTGTGGAGTATTTTACAAAAGTTTAGAGGATTAAGTTAATCTGTAAACATTAATTCATGTATGAAGTAAAAAAAGTATTATAGTAAAAATGAATCAACACGTTAGCAGGGTTAAATAAACAACCTAATTTGCTGGGAAAAATTAACCCAAAATGTGTTCGGTCCTATTTTTACCCAGCCCTCGAGTTAAAAATAACCCAAATTTTAGAGTGCATGAACCAAACCAACCAACTAAAAAGTGAATCAGAATATTACAACCCCCTCCCCCCCAAAAAATAAAAAAATTAAACAGTTGACAGTAGCCAATGACTTGCATATTATGGAAAAAAAAAATACTATGGAAGACAATGGCTGTGTTAACTGTTTGATTTCCAAGATTCTTCAAAATATCTTATTTTGTGTTCAACATGAAACTCCTACAGGTTTGGACGGGTTTAACAACCTCATAGCTTTAAGAGTTATTGTTAATAATCAATTCCCCATGGAAAAAAATGAATGGGATTTTTACTCCCGGAACCCGACTGTTGCACTCTATAGTAACAGCAATGCAAACACAACTGATCCTTTTCAAACAGGTTTCCCAAGCAAACCAGTCCTAACTCACGCTATTGGTTGATCCAGAGGCTGAACTGTCAAACTATGACATGAAAATGCCATGCAAAGTTACACTGTTTATACTCAAATCAAACTATGAATTTGATTTTGCACCTGTTTGTGTTAGATAAGGCACAAACAGTCTGACATTCTGCGGTCTATAAAGAAAATTGTTACGTTTGTATTTTCTAATATAGCGTGAAAATGCACATCTCTAGAGTCTGGGTAGTCAGAAAACGTCATCCAGCTAACGGCATTTTGCAAAAAGATGATGCATTTTAAAAAGCAACATAACACACTTTCATGACACCAAATTGAACCTGCTTTGCAAATTACAAATTATACTGTGTCCATATGAGCTGACAATGTTCTGAAACACCATGTACCTGCCTTTGATCAATCATATCCTGCATATCTAGCAAATCTGAGCAGTATCATTGCTGCTTTGCGTGAAAGGTGTGGCAGGATTACACATCACAAAGGCACATGCATGAATAAACACGGCTTAACCAGCGTATGCGTTTGTATTTGTTATGCCACAACAGATCATGCATTTTCAAAATCTGAGTTTAAGACAAGCAGCAAACATGCAGGCCCACAACTACAACCACAAAACCCAACAAGTTTGGAAGTGGCCCCAATGATTCATGCAAACTTATCGCTCACCGTCCAGCTGTCTTGTTACTAGATGACACGAAAGCGCTGTGGAATTCATGCTGTAAGTAAGAAGCCTGTGTAAAAATAAAACCAGCTTCATAACAAAACCATTTTCTTGGCTACAGAGAGCTCACGAAGAGGTGTTAGTATGTGTGTACAGTGTAAACACATCACATTCTCTAAAGTCTGAGCCAAGATATCTTGAGGAGAACTGCAGGGCATCGTAAACTTCATGATAAAACTTCTTAGGAGAATCTCACGAAAACGGTCAATGTCCTGGTTATAGTTCATCCACAGAAAAAATAAGTTTTTTGTGTAGCTTTTAGCATTATTTTACTATAAATAATGCGCTATCATAGTTTTTTCTTTTTAAATTTGGTTATTTTATTTATATTTTAATATGTCTACTTAGTTCTTTTTTATATATATATTTTATATATTTTTTAATATTTTATATTGGGCCAAGTTTATTTTATTCTAGTTTGATTTCTGCATAGACCTGCATTCACCTCTCGTTATTTACACTAAGATCGCGAATCGGTGGGTGGAGCTAAACAGGCAGCGATGTAGAAGCAGGGGCTGATCTTCTTCTGCAGAAGCAGTGTTTATCCACACTATTATGTCAAAGTGGCACATTCCACAACCTGTCATTTTGGTAGATTGGCTTCAATATAAGCCGTTTTTAGACTAACAAGTACAGTTTGAGTTCTAAAAATCAGAACTCATTGTGTTTTTAAAGCACAATGACATTTTAAAGGGGTCATATGACGTTGCTAAAAAGAACATTATTTTGTGCATTTGGAGTAATGCAATGTGTTTATGTGGTTTAAGGTTCAAAAAACACATTATTTTCCACATACTGTACGTTATTGGTGCTCTATGCTCCGCCTTTCAGAAACGCGCCGATTTTTACAAAGCTCATCGTTCTGAGAAGCGAGGTGTGCTCTGATTGGCCAGCTATCCAGTGCATTGTGATTGGCCGAATACCTCAAGCGTGTGACGGAAATGTTACACCCCTCACCGTATTGTGATGCCGTGTCCCAGCGTGACGAGACAAAAACAATAAAACCCATTATAAATGAGGCATTTGTTGCATCCAGTGGGGACATTATTACTGATTATAATGACTTATACTGTCTTTATACGCATCATTTTTTACATTTGGGCGGTGTTATGCATGTGACGTAGACGTGTGGGGGTGTGTTTAAATGAGGTGTTTTAGAAGGGTGTGGACAAGTCTTAACTTTTATAAAGAATATCTCTTTGGGTTTGAGACTTTGGTCTTTGAAACTATGCACAAACAGCTTGCAACACTTCAAAGAGAAAAGAAAACTTGAAATCACATCATATGACCCCTTTAAATGTCAAAATATCAAGGGAATTTTGATTTCTCAGTTCATGACCCCTTTAAAAGATCCTCTGACATTTAGCACAGATGCATTTTAGTACTTAGAATTTATGAAGAAAATGTGCTTAATTGTCATGAAAATAGTGCAAAAAAGGCAAATTAATAAATTTATTATGCAAATTTTTTCTTATTTTCAGGGTAAAACTTGAAAATTTCAAGTGAAATTCAGCTTATAAGGCCACAATGAATTAAAATGTAGCACATTCACAGTTCAGTATAGAATTTATATAGAAAACGTGCTTAAATGTCATGAATCTAGTGCAAAAATGTCACTCTTTCCAAAATAGGCCTTGTCTTCTTTAAGCAAAATATTTCTTATTTATTTTCAGGGTAAAACCTGAACATTTCTTCTGTGAAATTCACCTCATAAGCCCGTGATGAATTAAAATTACCCGCGAGCCCTGAAAACCAACAAATATGAAAGATTGAGCCATATGGCTGAAATATATACCAGTGCTGGTAATTAATAGGCTGGTTTATTGCATTTGCATTCAGCGTTCTTGATCCTACAGCAACGCCAGTGAGTCACGCTCCTACGGTCTCCTGCTGTCATCTGTAAACAATCA
This sequence comes from Tor tambroides, assembly GCA_021397915.2. Lineage (NCBI taxonomy): Eukaryota > Metazoa > Chordata > Actinopteri > Cypriniformes > Cyprinidae > Tor > Tor tambroides. The sequence goes on from JAFVLL020031478.1 coordinate 9,269, forward strand.
TACGAGCACGCTTCTTTCCTGCATCTAAATATGGTCATGGTGTGTGTGCAAAGAGCAGAGATCTGCGGTCAGGAGTATTAGAGGGAAACAAGGGCGGCTGGGGGATGTGTGTGCGAGTGATACTGTGAGAGAGTGGAAGAGATACACGGATCCTTTGGGGTTTATCTTTCCCCTGATGATTTCCCTAATGAAAAAAAGAAAGCAGCATCCGTTTCTTTCACAGCCAGGCGTGTAGCATGTGGACAAAATTATACTTTCACAAATGACAGATTTCTTTAACTCGGTCGCCCTTTCTCACGTTTTCTCACTCTTTCTGCGGTGAAGCCTCTTCCAATGAAGGCGTGCAATGAAGATACAGCCAAAGAGAATCAGCTCGCAGATTAAAAATGGAGCATCACATTTATCCGCCGGCACATTACGAGAGATAAGCGTTACCTCCAAGTCTAAGCCCTTCTAAGGAAGAGGGAGTCTTTGATGTGAAACTCGTTGATGACCCTCTTTGCATCCTTCTGTTCTGGCAATTTCGTCATCGAAGGGAACATTTCAATGAATGTCAGCCTGGCACAGGTCAATAGCTTGCAATTTGCTTGGATTCCCATGATTCAGAGCTCCTGTTTTTCTGTGCAAGATGCTGTTAGAGCAAAAGGGTTGAAGAAATGGGTCACTTTGCATACGGCTACTTACTAAGCCCATACGGAATTTGCATGTATTCTGCAGAGATTGTTGGGGGACATTTGACATAAAATCCTGTAAGATCTAGCAATAAACAAATAAATAAATAAGTAGTCCACATACTGCAAAGAAAAAATATGAAGCAGCACAACTGTTTTCAGTTTTGATAATAATAAGAGATGTTTCTTGAGCAGCAAATCAGCATATCAGAATGATTTCTGAAGGATCATGTGACACTGAAGACTGGAGTAATGATGCTAAAAATTCAGCTTTGCATCATGGGAATAAATTACATTTTAAAATAATTCAAATAGAAAACAGTTATTATAAATTGTAATAATATTTCACTGTTTTACTGTATTTGTGATCAAATAAATGCAGCCTTGAAGAGCAGAAGAGACTTCTTTCAAAAACAGTAATGTATATTCACCGCATTGGCAGATCACTCATCCCTGCAGCAGTTCTGGAATGCAGGCGGCATGAAGAGACGAGTCCTAACATCTCTCACACACCCAGGGCAGGCTGAAGTCACAGAGATGAGCCCATAGGGCACACATTCCATTATTTTACCATACGTGCTATCAGTCTCCACCTATGTCTTCTCTATCGGTTACCAAGAACGTGTTTTACAATATTAGCGAGGAACCATTTCTCTGCTATATCAATTGCAACAACATTAAACATCCAACCTTGGGTTTTCAGCTGCCATTTCAAAACTTCTAAGGGTTCTAAACCTTGACTCAAACCAACCAGATACAAGATGAGTTATAACATTACAATATTTGACTTAGCAAAAGCTATTTAAAAACTATTTAAAAACAGAGAACCTGCCATAGCCCTCACAACTCACCACAGCAATGCTTGCTGCATTTCTCACCGTGACTTCTTTAAATGGTGGATCTCACGTCAGGATTGTGGATAGTCTTGCACACCAAATGACATACAAAACTCTCGGCACCCACATTGTACAATGCACTCAACCATCTACTGCATGAACTTTCAAGGGTGATATCATCTCAGATGGCAAATTCACTATTGAAAAAAGCATTTCAAATGCATGTGATGGATTAGTGTGTCCAGTTTCCAACATTTTTATAGTTAACAAATACACCATCCGGGTGCTTGAAGTGCACTACTTCTTGTTTTTTTAGCCTGAACACACTACTTGCACTACAAAATGTTGTAGAATTTGGAATTAGGCAGATGCTTTTATTTCAAAGCTTGATGGTATACAGTGTATCAGTGCATGCATTCTCTGGGAATCAAACCCATGACCTTGGTGTTGCTAGCACTAACGTTTAAGCTACGATTATGCTAAACGGGACGCACCTCAGGAATTCTGAAGCTAAACCCAAAGCGTATAAATGGTTAAAACACTGTAACTTATGGCCTTTGCTGAAAAGTATTACATTTTAAATGAATGGAATTATATTTTGGCTATTTGGGTATTTTTCGAATGATAACCATATTCACTTGACCCACTGATGGAGTTGCTAGTTCTTTTAATCAATACAGAAAAAACCCCAACAGCTTTGACAATGGATAATGAACGTTTCCCAGTTTTCCCAATCAGTTTACCAGTTTTTTTTTTGTAAATAAATAAACATTTTTCTGTAATTCTATGTATTTTCAACAATTTTAACAGCTTTCAACTTCTGAAAAATCAATTCTGGTCAAGTAGCCTTGGATGGGATTTAGAGGTTTAGAAGAAAAATAATAATCAGCAATATTGTTGATTTAATCAACATTTAATTAATTCAATTCAATCAACATTTAACTAAACTGACTTGAATAATGGCACTATTATCTTTGGTAGAGCTGCTTTAATAACTGCATTAATGCTGTTATTTTCCAGTGTATTTATGTAAAGCTGTTTCGAAACAAACTGTACTGCATAAAGCGCTTTATAAATAAATGCGACTTGACTTTTGGTACTGTGCTGCTATGGTCTACACCTGCCTCTTCATGTCTTCAGTTATGCTGTAGCTACAATCACATTCTGTGAGCAAGTCAGGGCACGACCCATCGGCGCAGCAAACACTCAGAATCAGCTGATTACTGATGACTTGGAAAAAAGACTGTTCTACATTTGGTAACTTCCTCTGGAAATTAAAAAAGGAAACAGACATGAATAAAGAAAGAAGGCTGCTGAAGCTTCTCATTCAATGAAGAGGGCAGAAGAAGCCACAAGCATGGTGATGCTTCCTTCATGTGCACTAAAACAACAGGCCAAGGACAAATCAGGCCGGCAATCAAATGCCCAATGGATGATCCGTGATTCATCAAACATAGCCTCTGACCCTCCGCATTTCCATAACAGACTTGAGAAGAGCGACCAAACAGTGAAGTGATTTCCATTACAGCTCACACTACTGTTTAAATATTCAAATGGAACACAAAGAGAAGAACTTCCTTTAAAAAGATGCTCTGCCAGCGTATTCACGTTTAACGGGGAATTCCAAATGTCTGCTGCACGAGCATGTGATTCTGAGAGGTTTGGGATTTTTAGGCTTTTCTGGCTTTTAAGTCAGGACGCCACTAAGCATTTTCCTTCAGGATCGGAAGATAATGAGAAAACCTCTTTAATATTCACGCACAAATTAATATCAAGTAGCCTGTGAACTGAGTGAACCTAACGCTAGCGTCTTCTGAACTCTCAGATGAAACAAAAACCTACAACAACTTCATCTCTATATAAAACACCCCCCAAGCGGTCTCGGTTGTTCACATGCACCATTTTTCCATGCTGAAATATGTGGGTGTATGTACGCAAGACCACAACAGCCCTCGACAACCACGACACCCAGAAAGGTGACAGTGAGGTGAAATGGGATCTTTGCTAGCTATACCACAGGATGAATTCATGAATAGAAGTCTTCCTGTCTTGATAAATATCAAAGATGTCGAAAACATTCAGTTATCACATGAGTCAGATATTACAGATCACTTGCTTCTAATACAAAACAAATACATGACACATTTTGGTAGGTTTTTTTGACAATAGATAAACATTTTGACAAATAGTTGTTTTTCTTGTGAACTTGGAGTGAATATCTAATTTCGTTAATCTTATTATGGATTACAGATTACAATGGATTATGGGTTAAAAAAAAATTACAAATGGATTATGGATTGCAATGTAAAATATAGCTGCAAGCAGCGATGACGGGCCCAAGCCCCCAGATTTTTCGGCTAAAAATTCAAAGTGAAGTTTTAATAAAACAAGCAAGTGAAGGAAACTGCTTCTCTATTGACCTTGGAGAGTCTAAATGTCAAGTTTAATTTATAACGATTAAAACTGAAGCTGTGAGAGATAGAAATACAGTCTGTTCAATATGGATTTAATGGGTTAGCCTACAAAATTGAGTAAATATGCTGTTCCAAAGAAATTCAAGTGGACAAAACGATGTAGACTGGAATCTGTAAACTTTTTATACACCATTTTAGATCTGCAGATTTAAATGTGGTAAAATATTGATTTTATATGGTTAAATATGGTTAACGTGTTGAATCTTGTTAACAGCAATCAAATTCTGATCATCTTTATGCAAAGTTAAGCATGAACAGATTGCATGTGGGTCTAGACGTGACCTTTGACCTTACAAACTACTGGATAGTTTCTTCACATTTGAGTCATTTCTAACCTCACCAAGGTCCATTATAACAGTTTCCCTTAACAGGTTGCACGCAGTTTAGATATGAAGACTACCAGACTATGACTCAACAGATAAGCTATTTTTCAGATAAAAATGTCCAAAACTTAAAACAGTCATCAGCTTTTAGTAAACAGCATTCAGATATTAATTTGGCCGTGTGCACAAAGCCTGTCCAAGAGCCCACATCAATGGCAGAGCTGAGTGGCACTTCATAATCATACAGCCCTACTTAATAATAAAAATCCCATCCATCCTTGTTCTCCTGTCACATAACGGAAGGAGAGAACAGAGGGAGGATTGAAATGAGACGTGAAGCATCTGTGGCCTCGCTCGCCGGGTTGACAGGAAGTGGCCCTGAACTCTGTACGGACACAGTAGTGCTGTGTTCCCCTGAACGGACCACCACCACCACGTCCTCCATTCAAATGACATCAGATGAGGACAGATGGGTCCACCGCCGTGAGAGTTCGGAGGGGTCACCCTCTTTAAACTCTTACCAGTGACCAAAAATGGGTTTCGGACACGTTGAGTGAATATAATTAACAAAGTCAAGCTACAGTATATAAACTGACTATTTAAAGCAAAGACGTGAGTGATAGAAGTACAGGCCATTTAATAGGGTTTCAATGGTTTAGCCGACAAAACATTGTAAATATGCTGTCCCAAATTTAAATATGGTAAAACAATGGTTTCATATGGGTAAATATAGGTACATGTATGTTTAGAACTTCAAGAACAAATATAGGTACATGTATGTTTAGAACTTCAAGAGCATTTAAATGGTGCTCAACTTTATGCAAAGTTGTGGGTCTGGACACGAGTCACGACCTTTGACCTTACAAACTACTGGATAGACTGCAGCTACATTCATCCTTCACATCCTGTTTTGAGTCAAATTGAAAGTGCCTATTCAAACTGACTGATGATTTGATTAAAAGAAAGTTTCTGCACCAAGTACAAGCGATGAGATATAGGGGTCAACCGTTTATCGGTGCCGATATTAAGCATTTTTATGGTTATCAGTCATTTTCAAAACTGATAAAATAATTTGAAAACATTTAAAGAAAGCTTCTGTCAGAACCCTTGTTATTCTTAATTTTGACATTAGTTTTAATTTTTACACTAGACATATGTCAGTTCAAAATATCGGTTATCGGTCTACCAGATCTGTAATAATTGGTATCGGCCCTGAAAAACACATATAGCTCGACCTCATAATGACATATATCACAATCAACAAGTTTCAAGCTCAATGGCAATCCAACAGTTCATGTTAAGTATGTCAGGCTGGCAAACTCCTCTCAGAGAGGTTAAAGCCATTACAGCCATTAAAGATTTTGTAACAAATGCAACACCTTTAGTGATAAATTTCAAGACAATTACTGTCAGAGTGCAAATTATTTTCATTGTTTGTCTACACATACACAAACAAATAAATGTCTTTAACTCAATAAATGGTCACTGTGACTTCATATTCTGAATGATACACACTATAATTAGAAGTTTGAAAACATCTCAAGAGGAGAAAAAAAAAAAAAAAAAAAAAATCAAAAAGCAACCAACATTTTCACAGAAAAAAGCAAAAACAAAAACACCTTTTACGAATGAATTTGCGCAACTGTCCTTGAGCACTGGAACTAATTAAATGCATAACTGGGACAGAGCAACAGAACATGGAGAGGCAGCTACACGCAACAACAGAAGTTAGCCGTCTGCTGCATTAAAAATTTAATAAGATCTGTGGGTGTCCACAGCAAATCTCAGCTGCATTGTCTAAACCCAGAGAGGCCAATAGCGTGACCATTAAAAATGCAAACTTCATTGGCAATCACACAAAAAGTGGTGCTTGTTAAATCACGTGTGAAGTACAGGCATCAGTGTCTATTGTAATCTCATATCAAGATTTTACACACATATTAAAAGGGTGGTGATATAGTTTCCTGTGATATCTCAACGCCATCCATAAATCAACAGATGCTTCTGAAAATAAAATATTAAATAAATAAAACAAACATATGTATTGTTTTCAGATAAGTGTCTGGCTTATGCACACATATCTGGTTTGTCTGCTGTATTTTTAGGCATTCCCACAATCGTCGTTAACGCAGAAGGTAAACTGAACTATTTACAATGTTTATACTGTAGTAATATTAATTATAAAGTAATAATAGTCAGACTACATGTTACAGAAATATATATAATATAAAATTTTGAAGTGCATTTATACTTTATATATATTTAATACATTTTATATTTATGCATTGTTAGATTTCCCAATGAAATATTTTTCGTGACAATTAGACATTCAAATTGCAAAACCAAAAAAGTGAATTTATTCACCATACATTCAAGACATTGCAATAATTACTATCATGAAAAAAACCAACATATATGTAATATTATTTTATATGGAAAGATTAATATTTATGGGAGATTTGAGTAAGATATGAAATAATCCTTATATATATATATATATATATATATATATATATGTCTCATAAATATCTTAGTGGCTCAAGTGATATAATTTGGTCAAAATGCTTCCCGAAATTTCAGTCTGAGGGAGTCTCTCTGTTGTCCTCTGGTTCTCTCTCTCTCTCGACTAATCGTGCCACTCGTTCACATAATAGCATTTCAAAAGATGAAGCCACTTTTTATTGCATGCCAATTCTCAAAGGCAGTCAACAGAAACAAGCGCGTCATTCATAACGGAGCCCAAAGCCCAGTGTATCACTCTTCACAGACAGAGGGTCCCAGTGAAGGGAGGACAAAGGCCCCACTGCATCAACACGTTACCAATTAACAGGAATTTTGCCTTAAAAGGCTGCTTTTCCAATGATCTCACTTGAAGCCGACTTAAACTTCCATGGCTTTCACTGAAAGGCATTCACAGAATTCCGAAAGGCATTAAGGCCACTTCATGGGCTCCGGGCCCCTTCTTCAAGAGCCCTCAATGGTGTTATGAGCACGTCTAATTAAGAGCATCAGTCCCTTCTCATGAAAGCACCCATAAGGACCATCAACAGCCACAGGCAATGCAGAGAAACAACAGATGAACACACTGATGACGGATACATTAGCTAATTGCTCCAAATCACTATAGGATAAACAGCTCATTGGAATAAACACTAGTACAACAGATTTAAGGGAATACTTTAAAGTTGTCAGATGCTCACTCATTACAGAGTTTCAGTTCTGAGTCTTGTGTTAGATTTCTTTATTGTTGGTGCTTACTGGGTTGGGATTCAAACAAACCCCTAACTCAAAAAATTGTTACAGACATGGATGATTCCTCAAATCAGCTTTTTAAGTAAATGCATTCTATTAGCCTACTTTTCAAAATGACTGGACTTTTAAATTTTCACTTGACGGACAATAAAAAGGGTGTGGGTGTGGGGGGGGGGGCATATGCACACCTACTTCAATGGGAAAAAAAAAATATATATATATATATATATCACAATTGCACTGCAAATCCACTCTGCTAAACCCTAAGATTAACATTAACACTGAGACTTTTTGGCAAAGACTCAGCATGGCAAAGTGCCCGAGATAACCAGGGTGTACAACAAAAAATTAATTGTAAGTCAACAGAGAAGGTGAAACCCAAAGATAAACACAAAAAATGGCTGCTTTACCAGCCACTGTGCTCTATTTCTCAAACCAAAGATGATGCTCCAAACGTTCAAGTGAGGTTAAAGATGCACTCTTAAAAATAAAGGTTCAGAAGAACAATTTTAGTAAACAGTTCTTAAATGTACCATTTTCTCTTGGTGTAAAGAACATGAATAATCTATAGAACCCATTTTATTAAGAACCTTTTGTGGAATGGAAAGATTCCATGGATGTTAAAGGTTCTTCATGGAACCATCAATGCCAATAAAGAAGCTTTATTGAGTGTACTCTTTAATATAAAGCTTCCAAAAGGAGGTTTTCGCAGCAATGCCATAAAAGAACCATTTTGGCTTCTCCAGAGAATATTTTAGTGAACAGTTCTTAAAAAAAAACTATTTTTTCTTAGTCTAAAGAACATTTAAATACTCTAATAACCCATTTATTCACTTTAAATAACCTTTTGTGGAATGGAAAGATTCTACGGAACTAAAAGGTTCTTTATGGAACAATGCCAAACTGAGAACCTTTATTTTGAAGTGCAGCCTTCCAAACATTCAAACCAGGGTCGATTTGTTTAGTACAAACCACGCTCTCACTTTCACCTAAGTGCATTTTGCCATGAAGAATGAGGAGGCTGGGAAAACAAAACACTCTTGAGGACAGCAAGTGTGGGCGAGGTCTTTCTACCAAGATGAGAAGTGGTAAACTAACAAATTATAGCTCAATTCTATGCTTAAACTCCCCTGATATGATTTCTAAGGCACTAAACCCATGACTTACAGTTTTGTACAGGCAATATCTGCTAACGCAAAGCCCCTTAATCTACTGTAAAGTGATGCAAGGTGTCTCTCATAAAAAGCACCATATGGAGAAAAAAAAAAAAAAAAAAAAAAAGTGACTATATTAAGTGGACATCACAATTCACGCCATGCACATGTCCAACCCAATCTCACGAGAACAATATTTTACAAGCTGAATTTGTACAATGTGATTCATACGAATACATACAATTTTTAGAAAAATGTAAGCATTAAGATCCACGCCTCAACCTAATCTCCAGTGGGGCGTGAACAGAAAACAAAAAATAACAAATGGGATTGTATGAATTCATACAAATCAGCCACAAATTTGTCAAAATGTAAAATAGTTGCCATGAGAGTGTGTTGAAATGAAAGTTGATTCAAGCCGATTATGGCTTTCTTAAATTTAAAGGTGTCCAAAAATAGGAATTAAACATTCATGCCTTATGGCAAACTCAATATTTAGAGATTTGAGTCATCCTGAGTGGGAGAACTATAATCCCAAACACCGCCAACAAAGCAGGCGAGAACTTCTCTTCAGGTCACTGAAGAGGTTCAGTGGCTGACTGTTGTGTTCAGGAGGCGTTAGATAGATAGATAGATAGATAGAGAGTCTGATTAATCTGTCTATCACAAACACATTTCATTAAAAGTAGAAAAAGCAGCAAGTAGGCCTACTGAATAAAGACGTAGGCCACACAACTCCATCAACGATCTTCGTCTCAGATGTTTCTACTAATTAGATACAAATGAGAGAATAGTTTTACACATCTATAAAATGAATGTAGATAGCAGATCATATCATTTGGTCTGAGAAATATTTGAGTTTATATTGGAATGTCTGTCATGTAATCTTGGCAATATGAACATAGTTTGAGATATTGTCGAGATCTGAAACTCTAGAGGAGACACGTGAAATTACTGGTGTGTTTTTTCTCAGGAGAAACATCTGAGAAGCTCTTCATTTATTCTCAATACTGTCTAGAAGAAACAACCGACACAGTAGAGAAAAAAAACGAGATCTGATTTGCAATTTTCCGTTCCTACAGGGAGATCTAGTTCAGGTGTGACGTACAAAAAAAAAAAAAAAAAAAAAGACAAATCCAGACTAGTCCTTGACAGGACTTCGGCTAGTTTTAGTCATCTGAAACAGCTCGCCACATTGCGGTTGTTTGTCACACAAATAAATCAGTAATCATACTAATTGCATCTGATTTAAATGGAAAACATTACGAGCATTTGTTGTTGTTGGAGACACAATCTTACAGTCCATTTAAACCGGCGGAACGGAGAAAAAAAATACCCGGATTTATAAACACCATGGACAGATATTGAACACGCACCTTCGTTTTAAACAGAACGCCAAAACGTTTCTATATTTAAATCGACCGGAAATGTGATTAAAATCACCTTGAGCTCTGTTTTTAATCTCAACGCCCAGCAATATATATATATATATATATACTAGCTAAATAAAAAAAAAAAAAAATCTAGTCGTAGCCTACTCACCTTGTCGAGAACCACGAATGTGGTGTGAATAAAATCCTTTCGTTTTCGGACTGCTCTGAATGACCTCTGAGTTACTGTTTTCGCTGTATGAATGAACGAGGCTCAGCTTTCCATAGTCAATAACGCTGACCGGCTCTGATAGAAGAAATGAAACGGAGCGAGTGAGCGCGTTCAATGCGCGTTCATGACGGGGGTTGCCTGGGAACGCGCACAGCTGCACGACTCATCGTTAATAACAATGTCACGCCGGTAACAATTAATATATCCAGCGTCACGATCAAACGCGATCGGGACTGATCTGATGATGCCTGGATATGCAGCAGTAGCTTATGTCGTCCCTGAGAAACCTCGCACGGCCGAGAGGGGAGTCAGACCCATGACACCCACATGAGATTACGATGATGGGAAACTGGAAAGGCAGCAGGGAGGGTAGGGCGCTTTGACGTGACACTGTTTTACTACGTTACACTTGACTAGCAGAGACAAGTCTGCAACAGCAGGACAGAGAGAGGGAGAGAGAAATAGAGAGAGATGGAGAGGGAGAGGGAGAGAGAGAGAGAGGGAGGGCCTGGAATGGGGTTCATCATGACTCCGTCGAGAATTTAAGGTAAGTGAGCCATCTATTGCTGGATCTGGGGCACACGAAACGTCATTTTGAGGTTGCTCAGTGCAAAAAAATAAAATAAATTAATTAATAAAATAAAAAAACGAAAATTTAAACTAAATAAAAATAATTACATAAATACAAATTTATACATGGCTTACATTCACTAGTCTGTCATAAATAAATAAATAAATAAATAAATCTAAAAGGGAAAATACTGACAAATGTAAGTGGGGTTTCGTTTTTGAACATATCTGTCGTTCGAACGAACCGTTTAAAGGGTTAGATCACCCAAAAATGAAAATTAGCCCATTATTTACTCACTCTCAAGGCATTCTAGGTGTATACGACTTTCTTCTTTCAGACAAATGCGATCGGAGTTATTAAAAATGATCCTTGCTCATCAAAACTTTATAATGGCAATGGCTGTTTCTTTTCAACAGACCAAAAAAAGTCCAATAAAGCACATCCATCCATAATGAAAAGTGAAAAGACATAAGACCTTGGGCATATGCGCCAGTGAGTCATGCGAAAACCAACATTTGTTTACAGGAGCAAAGGAAGCCAAGTTTCCTTATTTTATCAAAGGAAAATCAGTCTCTTCTTGGCTCTTGGTCTGTTGAAAAGAAACATCCACCCACTGCCATTATAAAGATTTGAAGAGCCAGGATCATTTTTAATTTAACTCCGATTGCATTTGTCTGAAAGAAGGAAGTCTTAGGATGCCATGAGTGTGAGTAAATCATGAGCTAATTTTCATTTTTGAGTGAACTAACCCTTTAAGCAAATGAATCACTCTCATTCGCTGAAGCATTTCGCTTTTGTGAAACGCGTGGCAGCTGTAAGTATGAACAGCACGACCAGTAGCATTTGAAGACGGGATGATACGGAGCATTTCATTGGTTAAACTGATGGACGAACACGCCCCCTTCACTGAACGAGTCGGTGACCTCACTGGTGAATGTAGATCTAGTGACAGACTGAATGCGAAAATTCTTTTGGAACTGTTCATTTACAAAGAAATTTTGGCAAGATGTTTTAAGTTTCTTTAGAAGTAACATTTATAATGAATGTATTCTGTTCTGGAAGGATGTAGTGTTGGGTTTTGATGAATATGAACAATCTAAAAGAAAATTTCACATTTACAGATGCAAGTATTCAAACACTAGACCTCATTTTGACCCATACAATGTATTTTTGGCTATTGCTACAAATATACCTCAGCGACTTAAGACTGGTTTTGTGGTCCAGGGTCACACACACACACACACACACACACACACACACAAACAGTATATATATATATATATATATAAAATTATTGGGAGAGTAAATAGAACTGAATTAGAATAGAACAGAATTTCTTATTTTAAATGTGATCATCAGTGCCAATGGAATAATTAATCCAAATTATAAATTAATATATTGACATATATTGAATGTGTATATTTTTTTCCAGTGCCTCCATAAAGAAAGGGAATGCAGACATATGCACGTTCCTCAGTGAATATTTGAGACTAGATTGATTGACTGATTAAATGGATTCATATTTTGTTGTGAGTGCTTCCCTTTAGCTTTGAATTTTTTTGTAACTTATGACAAGTCTCATCAGGTTTCGACAGCCACACACATACCAGAGATGAAGGCTTGAGGCTAATTCATGCTGTCTTTCTCCATTTGCACAATATATGATAGTTTTACAGTAAACCCATATTTTTAGCCAAAGATGTGGCACTGCTGCCCTCTACTGGGAAAGACTGGTTGCTCTTGGAAAGGCTGTTGTTTCATTACGTCAACACATTATTTACTGTAAATTCCAGCAAGAGACAAATATTTGTACGAAATGAGACCATAAAAATTGAATCACAAGAAAAATGAAATTAGGTTTATTCATGTTGTGTGATTTATTATTATTAATATAATTATTTAAAAAAACAGTATGTGATGTGAGAAACTATATAGGGAGATGTTCCTGGCAGGTGATTTCTTAGCAATAAACATTACAGATTGTATATTGTGGTACAGAATAATATGGCATGAAATCTGCAGGTTATATGGATTTGAATCATACACTTCAGCAAATATCAGCAGCTCGAAACCTTGAACATAAACCTGGTGATTAAAAACAGAATTCCAGTGCCATGTTAGTGTGTGATGTGATTTGTGTTTGTTAGAATTAAACTTGTACAAAGGGAAGATACTCATGCAGTACTGAAGTACTGAAAATACATGTGCAGATTCAACAGAGTGAAGTGTTGATGGCCATCTATTGAATCATTTCCTGTTGTTAGATGCGATCACACTCGACTTTGTTTTCCATTCGCTTTTATTCATATGCATGCAAATATGGGAGACCGAGAACGCACGCATATGTGCAGAGGATTCGTCTTTTGCTGTTTATCAAAATTTGGTGACCTGTGAATTCATAAAGATGGTTGATCAATAGAAGATGTAAATGTCACACAGAAATATATATATATATTTTGCATACTTAAAGTGTAGTGTGAGTGTACCTTTAGGCAGAAAGATTTTGAAAAGGGGCCTGAAAAAAAAATGTCTTGGAGTTTGATGAATTAAAACACAAATGCTCAGTTTTGCTTCTTAAAAGCATAGTTCACCAAAAAAGGAAGATTCTGTCATTATTTAATAGCTCTCATGCTTTCTTCCATAGCCTATCCTGGCCACTGTTTTCAGTATAATGCACAGTAAGTGAATGGGAACTGGGCCTGTCAAGCTAGAAAATGACAAATAAAGCACCATAAAAGTTTCATAAACGTATACATCAGGACTTCAGAAGTCACATGATAGCTTTGTGTATATTTGAAGTTATTATTTACTTAAAATCTTGCATTACACCTTGATGCGTTCCTGTGTTATTTTAGTATTTTATATATTAGTATTACACATTATTATTTATATTATAAATATATACAGTATATAAATGTACGTACTTTATTTTGAATTAGTTTTTAATTATTATATTTTCAGTTTTCATTTTTATTTAAAATTTAGTTGTTTTATAACTTTATTAGTTTTAACATTTTTCTATAGCTTTTCATCTTTACATATAACTTTAATTAGTTGTTTGTTTAGTTTAGGTTTTTCATCTAATACTTTAGGCTATTTTATTTCAGCTTTCTTTCAAATCACTGAAAACAAGTGTTTCAAAACTTGTTTTTTTTTTTTTTTTTTTTTTTTTTTTTACAATTTCAACAGGATTTATATAACACAAATAATTTAATATTAAACTTACATGACAGTTTTATGCAGCTTATGTCCTTTTTGATGCTTGAAAAGTGCCAGTCCCACATTCATCAGAATTTTTGGGGAAAAAAAAACATTTGGGTTATTCAAAATTCTCTTTTTGTGTTTCACAGAAGGTGGTTTGAAATGGCAGGAAGGTTCTGAAAGTTTTGAAAGTGATTGTAATGTTATCGTTCCTTTGTGTCGTTATCATTACAGTTTCGGTGCGGACTTCCTTTTTCTCACAGAATTAGAACCATCATTAAAACTTCATTGTTATCGTTATAGTTATTGACCTCGGTGTGAACGGGGCCTTTAATGAGGACAGAATTTTCATTTTTTGTGACCTATTTCATTAAGATTATCGCATTTACTTTCACTTTAAATTTTATAGCCAGTCATTTTCAAATAAACCCAAAGACCTCGATTAGGTAGGTCTGAAAGGTTCAGATATGTTCAACTTAAACTCGGAAGTCAATTCTGCTGGAAGGTTCACGACTGAGCACCCCTTAAAAGACTTTTAAATGGATAGTTCACCCAAAAATGAAAATTCGGTCATCATATGGATTCATTTTACATTCCATGGAGAGACTGTGACTTGAAATCATTTCACCCAAAAATGAAAATTCTGTCATCATTTATTTACCCTCAAGTTGTTCCACACCTGTATGAGTTTCTTCCTTCTGCTGAACAAAAAAGAAGAGATTTTGAAGAATGTGGTTAACCAAACATCTGACGGTAGCCATTGACATCCATAGTATTTTATCCACATAATGTAAGTCAATGGGGACCATCAACTTTACCCACATTCTTCAAAATCTCTTTTTATGTTCAACAGAATAAAGAAACTCATACAGGCTTGGAACGGCTTGAGGGTGAATAAATGATGACAGAATTTTCATTTTTGGGTATGTTCTAAGGTCTTTGCACACAGAGTACGAACTTTTTGCATGTTAAAAAATAAATACACAACGACCTGACGTTGTGTCAATCATGTTTACACACTGCCTCCGAAAGTTTCGTCCGTCATAAAAAAATTCGGATCAGGTTTGTTTTTCTGCGTTTTCGCATCCGTAGCAAGCATTTTGATAGGAAAGGATGACGAATACGAAAAAATGCATATGAAAATTTCGGACTCAAGTGCGCAAGGACCTTTAGGGGTTTGGAAGGACATGAGGGTGAGTGATTACATTCATGATATAAAACAGCTGCTTTATATTCCTCGTCCATTAGCGTCCTCCACGTTTGCGTCCTCCTATTCCTCACGGTTTCTGTGATCAGACGAGACACTAGGAAAAAGCACGTCGCTCTCCAGCGACAGGTTGCTGCCCAGACCGGCGATGCGGCTGCGCAGCAGAAAGTGAGTCCTGCGCTGCAACAGCCGCTGCTGCTCCTGCTTGAGCTCCACGTAGGAGCGGGAGAACGTGTGGAAGATGGAAGTGACGGGGAACGCCATGAGCAGGATCCCGCTGAGGATGCTGCTGAGCGCCACCACCTGTCCCGGGATGCTGCGCGGCACCATGTCGCCGTAACCCACCGTGGTCATGGTGATCACGGCCCACCAGTACGTTGCAGGGATGCTACTGAACTCTCGCGTGGCCCCGGCCTCGCTCTCGATCAGGTAGAGGAGCGGCGAGAAGAGCGCTATGGCCACGCAGAGGAAGAGGAGGAGCAGGCCGAACTCCCGCGTGCACCGGCGTGCCGTCAGCCCGAGCGTCTGCAGTCCGAGCGAGTGGCGTGCCAGCCGCATCACGTAGAGGATGCGTAACGCCCGCAGCACGCGAAGCACCAGGCCCACTTTGTCCAGGTAGCTGCTGCCCGAGCCCAAGCGCTTCTCGCCCGTGGAGGTGCTGTCCACCACCAGCGTGATGTAGTAGGGCAGGATGGCTATGACGTCGATCAGGTTGAGCGGCCGCCGGAGGAAGGCCAGCTTGCTGCGGTCTTGGATGAAGCGCAGCGTGAACTCCAGCGAGAACCAGGCCACACACACCGTCTCCACGATGAAGATGTTGTAGCACATCTGAGAGCATTTGCCCTGAAACAGACGAATTGAAAGTTGCATATGTAAACCACCATTCAAAAACCTTGATGCTTTTACTCCGTGAGGATGCATTAAATCATAATGATCAAAAGTGACAGTAAAGACATTTATAATGTTGCAAAAGATTTTGATAAATGCTGCTCTTTTGAAGTTTTTTTCCATCAAAGAATCCTGAGAAAAATTGGTTTCCACAAAAATATTCAGCAACGCAACTGTTTTTAATATTGATAATAATAACAAATGTTTCTTGAGCAGCAAATCAGCATATTAGAATGATTTCTGAAGGATCATGTGCACTGAAGACCGGAGTAATGATGCTGAAAATTCAGCTTTGATCACAGAAATACATTCACATAGAAAATATTTATTTTCAATTGTAATAATATTTTACAAAATCACTGTTTTTGCTATATTTTAATCAAATAGAGCTTTGGTGAGCATGAGACAAAAATATTAAAATCTTGTTCATTTAAATTTACTTTTCTTAAATTAATTTTTTCAGTAGTACTGTGTTTTATTTTTGCATTGAGTTCTACGTTGAATTCTATTGCACTGCATTCAGTGACAATAAAAAGAATGAAAAAGCATTGTTTTATGTTATAGGGTGTTATATATGTACATATACACATATATATATATATGTATATATATATATATATATATATATATATATATATATACGCTCTAAAAAATGGTGCTATATAGCACTAAAAGTGGTTCTTTGGAACGTAATCATAGGAGAACCACTTTTGGTGTTGTATAGCACCATATCTTGGTGCTTCAGCGGTTCTTCAGCGGTTTTTTGGCATGACTGAGGAACTATATAGCACTGCTACCATATACAGAACCTGTTAAGCTCCTGTATGGTTCTTTAGCGGTTCTTCAGTGGTTCTTTGGCATGACTGAGGGGCTATATAGCACCACTGCCGTACAAAGAACTTGTTAAGCTCCTTTAAAGGTTCTTTACGAGCCAAAGAACCACTGCTGGTTTAGCACCATTTTTATTGAAGAAATACAATGCAGTATGGCACCTCTTATGGTTCTACATAGCACCATCTGACAAAGGTGTATAGCACCTTTAAAGATATGGTGCTATACAGCACCAAAATTGGTTCCCCTATAATTACGAGCCAAGAACCACTTTTAGTGCTATATAGCACCATTTTTTTTACAGTATGTATGTATATATATATATATATATATATATATATACACACGAATATATATAATGCCTAGTTTTGGATAATCCAGAAAATGGCTGGATCATAATTTGATTAGATTTCTTTGAAAATGATGTAAAAATTGTTGTGAATAATCCTACTTCTTGCTTAGTGTTGTCTTGAAGTTTGAAACTTTTGGACCTCTATGACATTCATTGTATGGACAAATATCTTCTAATATCTTCTTTTGTGTTCTGAAGTAGTGAAAAAAAATCTTAATACATTGGAATGGCATGAGGATGAGTAAATGATGCCACTATTCTTTAAAAAGTTCATCCTCTGATCCCGGCCAATGTCTTGTTCTCAGTTGTAATACTGCTAGTACACCATTAGAGGAAGCCAGAGATTCATAAACACATCCTTCCTTGGTTTGTTTTCAGAGCTTTGCTGCATATTATTATTATTATTTCACCTCGTCTCGCTTCTTCCTGTGTCTTTTTCATTCTCATTAAATCCTAGAATTGCACCTTGAAGACTAACAACAGCAAAGTAAGAAAAATGTGTTGATTGTGATGCAGAAAATTAATTCAGCTCAACTGTGAAAATGGTGCCACTGACTAAGTGCGTTGAAAATTAAACCCCATTGTATAAATATTGCTTGCACGCTTGATGCTTCAGTGCTAAATTTAAAATGATAACATGTTAGAACTACTTACCTGCATCTTTGCATCCTGGGGCCTTAAAAACAAACCCTGTGCCAGACATACAAACCACCAGAACTGATAAACCCTCTTGAGATCATTGCTTTTATGAAGATAAAATTAAAACCTCTGGTCTAAATGTTAACATGAAGTAAATACTAATAGATTTAGCAACATTATTTGGAGGAAATTTTTTTTTTTCCTCACAATAGATTACCATAAATAGCCTGTAACAAACACAAAGGACATAATTCATGAAAATGGAAGGAGCCTCTGTCTGGCTGGTGCTATGTTGGTTAACCGCTTAATTGAATTTTCTATGCTCTGTTTTTCTCTGTACCAGGGGCGGCCATTTTAATTATTCCAGTGACTGATGTGAGCCGAGACAATGGGTGTCTTAATTCAATTAGAGAAGGAGCTGGTTTAACGTGTGAGTCAGTCTAATTGCCACAAATTATTTGTGGAAAAAGATGACCTCTCCTGTAGCAAAGCCGTCTGCTGGAGCAGATTCGCTCTGGTTGAGCAGAACGACTGTGAACAGGGGTCTCAGAGCTTGATGAATTTCACTAAGCGTGCTCGATCTGGCTCCTTGAGATCTTTCTTCCTGCGGAGATGAGCTGTGAGACACCTGGCTGTAATTTTCAAGTGAACTTTAAGACCTTGATTAGCTGGTTCACGTGTGTTTGAGTTCCAACTACAGTCTGCAGGAAGCAAGACCTTCAGGAGCAAACCTGAAGTATTTTAAACTCCAGTCAAATTTATTTGTAGGCTATTGCACTTTTCACAATACTACACATTGTTTCAAAGCAGCTTTATAGAGAATCATAATGTAAATGTTTATAATATCTTAAAATATTCATGCCTTGTAGTAGCATTTATCGGATTAAAGCAAGGCAATCAAATTGTTACATCTGATTGATGATATACACGCAATCAAACAGTCGAGATTTGCTATACTACATAGTCCTGTGCAAGTACATTGTATGTATGCTGATGTATGTACACTACATGTATTACTGTATATATCCAACTTTAAAGAAAGAGCCGGGCAATATTATAACTAAATTTTGTAACAAAACAAAATCAGACAGTTGAGATTTGCTCTATAGCATATATTGTTTTACGTGAAAAAGTTACAAGTAGTTTCTATGAATGCACAGTCTATCTGTTATTGACATACTGGCTACTGGCCAGTATTACTGATTTTTTTAAATGATTAGTATCAGTCTTTATTAGATATTTAATTGTGCGTAATCAATTCCCCTATTTTTACATTTCGAGTTGATCGATTAAAATTGATTTTAAAAAACTAATAATTAGGTAACACTGTATTAAGAATATGCTATTATCATACAGTCCATTATAATATTGTGATGTCAAAATTCACTTGCAGCATTTAAAATGTTTAAGTTTTTAGTGTTTTATTTTTAATTTATTTAGATGAAAAAAGTACAAATTTAAATATCAGGCATTTTTCAGTTATCAGCCAAAACAAAACAAATATATAAATATCAGATTATCTGTATATCGTCCAGAAACTTAATTTAGTATTGATACATACATATTTTATTTATTTAAAAAAAAAAAAAAAAAAACATTTCATGCAAATTTGATTTACACTACCATTCAACAGTTTGTGGTATTCAACTTTTTTTTTTTTTTTTTAATAAGAATTTTTTTTTGCTCACCAAGGCTGCATTTATTTAATCAAAATTACAGTAAAAACAGTAATATTGTGAAATATTATTACAAATTAAAATAGTTGATTTTTATTTAAATATACTTTAAAAATATATTTTATTCCTGTGATGCAAAACTGAATTTTCAGCATCATTACTCCAGTCTTCAGTGTCACATGAACCTTCAGAAATCATTCTAATATGCTGATGTGCTGCTCATGAAACATGATTATTATTATCAATGTTAAAAATAGTTAATATGTTTGTGGAAACCATACATATTTCAGGATTAAAAAAAAACCCAGCATTTAATTGAAACAGAAATTCTAAATGTCTTTGCTGTCACTTTTGATCAAATGAATGCATCATTGCCTAATTAAAGTTTAATTTCTTTTTAAAAAGTCCCAAACTTTTGAACAGTAGAAGATTGCAGGACAAACTGATACTTACAGTCTCCTCCTCCTCTCTCATGGCAGGCATGGTGCTTATGGACAGGTTGATGGCTGTTATCGTGACGAACAGCACCGACAGGCAGGCGAAGATCTTCCCGGGCAGGCCGGAGTGAGGCTTCTCCACCATGTCTCTTAGTTTTCCCATACAGCGGCTGAGACGAGACTCCCTGGCCAATCCGCTTTCGCTGTCCTCCTCGTCGTCCTCGTCCTCCTCCGCCACCCGCTCTAGCTCGTCGCACTCCTCCACGCGCTGCAGGAGGCGTCGCCGGCAGCACCATTCCAAGCTCTCCTCCGGGACGCCCCAGTAGAGCAGCTCTTCTTGGAAGGACAGGGCGCACATCTCGCGCAGAGAGCGCAGCTTCCCGGCACGCAGGAAGGTGAGGATGGTCCGGAAGGCGCACGGACTGCGGTCGAAGAAGAACTCGTTGTGGACCACGTCGTAGTCGTCGCACACCCGCATGATCTCGTCGAAGCTGCTGCACAGACGCAACTGGCCCAGACGCGAGAGGGGGAAGTCCTCCAGCGTAGTCCAGGGAAGCTGGTACCGCAGGCCACCCACGTTAATGATGATGTGCAGCCGCTGGCCGCAAGACGGAAGGT
>JAFVLL020031478.1:35000-52111 GCA_021397915.2 Tor tambroides
AGACAACAAAAACATACATGTACAGTGAACCAGAATTTAAAATTCTCATCATTTACTTAACCTGCACTAGATTTGATGGTAAAAATAAAAGAGATTCTGGAAAAAAAAAAAAAAAAAAAAAATTAAAGCATATTGTCTGCACTATATAAGCTGCAAAAAATTTAAATAAAATACAAAAAAAATAAAAATTCAGAATTGAAGAATTACCTCCTGTTTAAATTAGGATTGAGTTTGAATGACAAGAAAGGGAGCTTACTGAATTGCAATTAAAAAAGTAATGCATTCTTGGACGTGTTTTAAGAACGCATTAATAAAATAATTAATTTATATAACAAAAAAATCTTTCTTTCTTTTTATTAATCTAAGTCTGTTTGTCTGTAAGGTCTATAAAACATTGCCGCTTGTACTTAAATGTAAATAAAAATTACCTAAATTAATTTGGGGTAATTTACATTTTAAATGAATCAAAAATTGTAAGTTTTTATTATTAAATTACATAAATTATTTTTTAAACTTTCAAACACGGCTTTGTTATGCTAAACACAACTATGCTTTTGTAGTTAAAAAATTAAAGTGTTATGTGAAATTCTATGATTTTCAGTTTTTGCATTTGCATTCAGATTCAAATTGCAATTCTGGATCCTCTTGCTACCTCATTTAAAATTCTGGAATTCAGATTATTCTCAATTCAATTCCCACCCATGGACAGTTAAATTCATTAAATTGCCTTAAAAACACCACAGAAATAGTCCATATGTTGTATGCCAGGTGTTTAGAAGCCATCAAATCTAGTGCAATGCTTATTGATGTGCTACATTTGGAAATGTGCATGTGTGATTTTTGGGGTAATGATAACTGGGGAAATATAGTGTGTTGCTAGATGGTCTTGTTTTATGTTCATGGTGCTTCTGTCACCTGGACGCAGTATTTCATTGTTCACATTGTTTTTCCAATGCATTCTTCAAGATTTCTCATCCACAGAAGAAAGAAAGTCAGTGGGTTTGGAAGAACAAGAGGATGAGTAAACATTGACACAGTTTTCTTTTTGGTGAACTATTCCTTTTAAAGAACTACAGTACGGATGGACAAGGAGCAGAGCGAACCTTTGAACCGCAGCGTTGGTAACAGTGAGTTTCAAGCGTATATTTCTCTCTGACGCAGCGAGATCACAGCTTTGCTCCAGGGCTTTTTCTCCAGATTGCCTCTGAGTCACAGGACTGTGATTCTGGCAGTAACATGCTGAGCACACTTTCCAACCTAACAGCACTAACCTCCATCATGTAGAAAACCGAGCACTGGGGATCTGAACCCTCTGCTTTCAAAGAACACTTCTTCCCAAAATGAACATTTTGTCATTTACTCACCCTCACATCTTTCCAAACCTGTACTTTTCTTTCATCTGTAAATCATATACATTAGGGCTGTGGCTGTAATGCATTCATTTTATTAATTAGCTATAGAAAAACAATACATTTATGTCACATTGTTAATCTTACATTTCATACAGTTGATTGGTAATGACTTGATGCAGCCAACAACTGTAACAATGTAGCCTCTAGAATGCAGTTTTATGCCCCTAAAATTCAGGATATTGGGGCAAGAATGCCCCCTTATTTATATCATATGATATAGTTAAGCAATATCACACGAGCAATGAGTGCAGTATCACAAGTGCTGTTTTTGTCCCAAAGTGCAAATGTGATATTGATTTTTAATAAATAAGAACAGTTCAATAAATAAGACGATAATATTGTTATATTTTAGAAACAGTTTTGTCTGTTTTAGCTCAATTTTCAATAACAATATTAACTGCAAAGCCACAGCAGAACTGTTGTGCATCTATGAGCAACACACAGCGATGGTTCGTTTCTGAATGAATCCACATTTTGAACGAATCGTGTGAACCAATGATTCAACGGCCCATTCATAAAGGGAGCCATTTACTTCATTCCTGAATGATTCAGCCGTTTGAACGAATCAAATGAATGAATGACTTAATGACTGACTCGTTAAAACATTTGCTGCCACCTACTGGCAGTTTTAGTTTCTTATTTAGAGCATCATTTCATTAAAAATAATTGCAATCAATCAAATAAATAATTAAATAAATAAATAACACTAAATGGATAGTTCACCTCAAAAAATTACCCAAAATATCTCAACCATTACCGTCATTTCAAACCTACGTGACTTTCTTTATTTTGCAGATCTTTTGAAGAATGTTTGTAAACAAATTGTTTTGGTTACCACTGACCTTTGGTTACTAAGACATTTCTTAAATCATCTTCTTTAAAGGAACACTCCACTTTTTTTGAAATAGGCTATTTTTTTAGAAATGGTTGAGATATCAAGGAACTTTGCTGCCGTACCATGGGTCCAGCAGGCGCAATGATATTACACAGCGCCTGAAAGTAGTTCCCAGCTATATCATAACTAGTTACCTAGCTGGGGACTACTTTCAGGCGCTGCGTAATAATATTGATAGCCTGCTGCACCCATGGTATGGCAGCAAAGGTTCCTTGATGTACGCCCGGAATGAGTATAGTTCCTGAAATATATCGGCCTAGAAAATCGCAACTTTTCATTTTCCGTCGGTCTTAGTACACGATGTAACTACAGAAGAGTCAAGTTTTAAATAGGAAAATTATTGAAACTCTTTGGTCATTTTTGAGCGAGATGCTAATGGTCTAATCCGATTCAATGATCTATGCTAAGCTAAGCTAAAAGTGCTACCTCCAGACCCGGAGATCGGCTGAATGGATTCAAAAACGGTAAAACTCAACTGTTTAACTCTAGGGGAGTTGTAAAATGAGCCTATTTCCAAAAAAAGTGGAGTGTTCTTTTAATGTTCCATAGCACAAAGAAAGTCATACAGGTTTGAGGGCGAGTAAATGATGACAAAATTTTCATTTTTGGGTGAACTATCCTTTAATACCAATTTAAAATGCATTAAATCTCACAACATTATTTATGCAATTGTAATTGCAGTGTAAATGCATTCATGCCACCTCTGAGCTGCAACAAACAGTCTAAATATATCTAAATACCAATTCAGATGCAGCTTCTGAAAATAAAAAAAAAACATGGCCTTTGTAACCTAACAGTTTATATCTAACAGTTTCTATTTGATGCTTTTATCATTTAACACAATAATGACTTGAATTTTTTATTTTTTATTTTTTTTGGAGGGGGGGTAATTTCTCAGCAAACTTTGATTAATTTGTGATTAATTAGATTAATTCAACACTACATTGTGTAATTAATTTGATTAAAAATTTAATCGTTTGACAGCCTTAATGTATAGCAGAATGTCCAAGCTGCTCTTTTCCAAACACAATTTTTAAGAACAAGTGCCATTTGAACAAAACTAGTTGTTCCCCAATTTTCTGTTTGATAACTGAGCTACTTGAGCAGAATAAGAGAGCGGTCTGGTAATGTGATATTTAGTATGCGGAGCACAGGAAGATTACAGGCATCGCTTATTTACATTGCTGGATTTGGTGACTGTTGAAAGGCAAGAATAATCATACTGTGACAGCCAGAGAAAATTACTTAATGGGAAAATTGCTTGTGTGTTTAACACACTCAGGGCAGTCGTGCAAAATTTAATGGCAACAGCCTCCATGCTGCTTCTGATTTATCAAAAAACCCAGCTGGATCTGATATCATAGGGTAAAATCTGACAAGTTTCATATTTTGATCAGCTAGAAAGAACACAGCTGTGAACCGTTTAGGCCAAATATACAAATCTTTGTTTGCTGTCAATTCGTGCATTGTTCTCCAAATTAATGCATTGTTTAGCATCAAGTACAACTGGTTTTGGAGTATTTGAGTTTGTGTGCATATGTGCGAAAGCATAATGGCAGAACAATAACTAGAATATCAGTGTTGTATCTCGTCAAAGTGATGGATAACATGGGAAATATCTCCTGGCTGATTTGTATGAGGCTTATTGAATTATCTATGGCTGATACTTCTTTGCATGTCAGACATAATAGAAGCCAAAGCTTTTCTTCTGGTACATCTTTACACACAATAAAACATCCTCGCTGTGCTGTTAAACACATCAAAACACATCATCCAGCGAACAGTACGGATGGCCGATATATTAAAGATTCATAATGATACTGTATATACTTGATCGTTTTGATGGTGATATAAAATCGAGCGATGAACTTATTTTAATGTGCTTTTTATTTAGGCATTGAGTTCTCAATTGTCTAGTTGTTTTTAGAGTTCTGTTCACAATCTGTCTTCAAAATTGATAATATGTTTTACACATATGTAACACATTACATATACACATTACTGTTCAAACTTTGAGGTCAATAAAAAAATAATATGTTTATTTATCAAGGATGCATAAATATAATTAAAAGTGACAGTAAAAACATTTATAATGTTATGAATTTTTCTATTTTAAATAAAAGTATTTAGAACTTTCAATTTATCAAAGGATCCTGAAAAAAAAACAAAAATCATTTCCACAAAAATATGAAGCAGCACAACTGTTGTCAATATTGATAATAATCAGAAATGTTTCTTGAGCAGCAAATCAGCATATTAGAATGATTTCTGAAGGATCATGTGACACTGAAGACTGGAGTAATGATGCTGAAAATTCAGCTTTGATCACAGGAATAAATGACATTTTAAAACATTCAAATAGAAAAATGATTTAACTTGTAATAATATTTCAGAATATTACTGTTTTCACTGTATTTTTGATCACATAAATGCAGCCTTGGTGAGCATAAAAGTCTTCTTTCAAAAACTTACTTTGTTTTTGTTACTATGTATTGTTATATTAGTGCTTTTAGAGGAAAATTATTAAATATCATGCTTTCTTGTGCTAATTTTGTCAAATACAGCAGAAAAACATACCTTACATACCATACATTTTGTGTTTTAGTTTATACATTAAAGATTTTTAATTTACCTGGGGGAGGGGGAAATCACTTTTAAGACATTTAAGATAAAGGTATAAATACATAGATTTATATCAAATTCATCAATTGGCTAAAAAACATCAAATATAATTTTTTGTTATATCGCCCAGACCCTACTGAACGGCTGGTAAAGTATTCTGATGTCAGTGTTGTGCATAATTTCCATTATGTTCCTCACATCATTATGCTAACTATTTTTGTGCACTTTAAATCCACAGCGCTCATGATTAAGCAGGGAGACTCATGTTTTGGGTGATTATACACCATCCTCCACTGCTGCCTGGTGAGAGCACTTGGCAAACGCGCCCCACCCCGTCCCACGCATCTCATGCTCTCTTCTGGTGCCGCCCACCCATCGTCTATGGGGTCCGGTCTGCATCCTGCAGCTCTACGTCTCTAAGACTTCTGCTCCCTCTTCCCCTCAGATTGATGCATCTGTGGCCGTCTGACTTTCCCATCATGCCCATGAAAATGCCAGCGGCAGTTTGTCTGTCACCATCAGATGGATCTGTTCATTTTTCCCATCCCTAATGCACTACAAATAGTACCTTAACACAGTGGTTCCCAACCATGTTCCTGGAGGCCCCCCAACACCGCACATTTTGCATCTCTCGTTTGTCTGACACACCAATTTCAGGGGCCTGTTTCATAAAACAAGTTTACCAAATAAGCCAGGTTTATTTCAGTTAGCCTGACTTATTGTCACTTGATTTGGTTCAAAATAAGTCAGACTAACTGAAATAAGCCTGGCTTGTTTGGTAAACTTGTTTTATGAAACAGCACCCAGGTCTTGGAGTCTCTACTAATGAGCTGATGATCTGAATCAGGTGTGTTTGATTTAAGGGGACAAGGAAAACATGCAGTGCTGGGGGGCCTCCAGGAACGTAGTTGGGAACCACAAAGTGACACACAGTACCGGAGGATTCAAACCTACAACCTTCCAGTTATTAGTTTACAACTTCAAGGTAAACATGAGCTATTTGCAAGCCAACTCCACTTACGTAGTGGTTTAAATTTTCAAAAAACAAACAAAAAATAAAAGTCCAAAAATGTCTGAATTAATGTTGGGAAATGTGCTTAAATGTCAGGAAAATAATAAAAAGAATATAATTTATTAACAACATAATTTATTTTATTTTTCATAGTAATATTTGTACTATATATATATATATATATATATATATATATATAAACAATACTTCAAATAATACTATTAAAATTCATATACATTATTCATATACTCCTTTATTTTTCAGAGCAATATTTTTATTAGTATATTTTTTCATTACAGGCCTACTAAAAATATAAATCAATAAGAAGCATTTGCAACCAGTTATGTAAAGGTGTGTAATTTTGAGTAAAACTGAAAAGTCCCCGTTGATGAAAAAGAATCACTTTGGATGAAAAAGTGTTTGCCAAATGCATTAATGTAATTTTTTAATCCCCCAAATTCTTATTTCCTATTTTTTCCATAAACTTTTTTTTTTCATAGTGATATTTACCACCATTCGTTTTGTTAATTATACAGAAATAAATAGCTATTTGCACTGCCAAAAATCATCTTTTAATTAGTATTTATGTGTTGGTTACTTGTTAAAATATCTAAAATGCTTAGAAAAGTTTCACTTGAGAAACAACACTACATAAGATATTAAGGCTTGTTTTCATAAATTGTGTCTTGAATATAAATGCCTTTTTTTGCTGCACTAGCAGATGTTTGCACTTTTTTTTCTTGAACTTGTTTACACTTAAAAGAAGTCTGACAGTGCAGTAGACAAAATACACTTGTATTAAAGATACATAAAGAAAACAATTCTTAATATCTCAAGTAAATATATATTTTAACTAGAAAACCAGGTTTTTTGGTGATTTTTTGCAATTTGGCTACTGGTTATGACCAATATATTTTGATAAAAGATTACTTTTCTTTCAAATAATCGAGTCAATTTTGCCTTCATAACCTTTAAACACAACACAAAGTGACATCCTCAAAGATTATGGCTCATTATTTTTGTTCACTAAATGACTCACACCACAGATTTTCGAGTTAGTGAGTTATTCTTAAATGTTCGCCTTCTGGAAAAACCACGGCTCTCAGCATGAATGATCTTCCTTTACCAAAGACACACAGTATGAAGGAGCGAAACCACATTGACTGTATCTCCACTAGCAGAATGGCAGTGAATAATGCTGCTCTCTCCTCATCTGTATCTCTGACACTTGTAACTCGCAGCAGAGAATATTCCCCGCAACAGATCGGCAGGGACGCGGTAAGAACATCTCTTACACCGACTCTATGTACACACAACACGTTTAAACATCGGGATGTACAGGTCCAACAGCGCCTGCAGCTACTCTCGTATCGTAAGACATCTGCTTACATCAACTCAAACGCGAATCGGAGAGAGAGAGAGAGAGAGAGATTTTTTTTTTTTAGATATTAGTGGGTGGATTTAATAAATCGCTGAATATATTGAAACAAGTAACATCTTCGGGCTATAATTGCTTTCCCTTCCTCTCATGTGTCCACCGTACATAAAACAGTCTCTGGGCTCCGCAGCGGTTCAGCAAACCTCTCCATCTTCTCACTGTACTTAACCTTTGCCACAGCACTGCTTCTATTCCTGGCGGGTTTTCAGCACATCACCGGCAGAGAAAGGCTGATGCACGGCATTCTGACGTGCCAAAATCTCGGAGTTTGTGTTTTCATTTATATCCCAGCAGCGGGGTCATCCTGATCTCCATTTCTGCACTAAATCCTATGTTTATTTATGCATTGTTGCAGGCATACATTGACAATATGGTCACAATGCAAGCCTCCTCGTCAAGGATTATCATCACACTACCGGATGAATCTCACGAAGCATGCAGGAACATGTTACAGAATCTGTGAAAATGTGAGTAATTTTAACAAAATAAGAGAGATCATACAAAATGCATGTTATTTTTAATTTTGTACTGTCCTGAGTAAGCTCTTTTACATAAAAGATGTTTACATTTAGTCCACAAGACAGTAAAATAGCTGAAATTATTAAAATAACCCCATTCAAAAGTTTGTGAACCCTTGGTTCTTAATACCCTGTGTGGTTACCTGGATGATCCACAATTGTTTTTTTGTTTTGTGATGGTTGTTCATGAGTCCCTTGTTTGTTCTTAACAGTTAAACTGAGCACTGTTTTTCAGGAAAATCCTCCATGTCCTGCAGATTCTTCGGTTTTCCTGCATCTTTTGCATATTTGAACCCTTTCCAGCAGTGACTGTATGATTTTGAGATCCATCTTTTCACACTGAGAACAATTGAGGGACTCAAACACAACTATTAAAAACGGTTCAAACATTCGCTGATGCTCCAGAAGGAAACACAATGCATTAAGAGCCGGGGGTGAAAACTTTTGAACAGGATAAAGATGTCCAAATTTTTCTTATTTTGTAGAAATATATATTTTTTTCCATTTAGTACTGCCCTTTGGAAGCAACAGAAGATACTTGCATGTTTCCCGGAAGACAAATTAAGTACAATTTACCTTGATCTTCAAATTCAAAAAGTTTTCACCCCCCAGCTCTTAATGCATGGTGTTTCCTTCTGGAGCATCAGTGAATATTTGAACCTTTTTTAATAGTTGTGTTTGAGTCCCTCAATTGTCCTCAGTGTCTTAGATCATCCAGGTAACCACACACAATATTAAGAACCATGGGTTCCCAAACTTTTGAATGGGGTTATTTTAATAATTTCAGCTACTTTTTTGTCTTGTGGACTAAATGTAAACATCTTTTATGTAAAATATCTTACTCAGGACAGTACTAAATAAAAAATAACACACACTTTGTATGATCTCTCTTATTTTGTTAAAATTACTCACATTTTCACAGATTCGGCAAGGGTTCACAAACTTTCAAGCAGCACTGTATACTTATATACAGTATATAAAGATTCTAATGTGAAATGTGACCCAGACATATTTTTGTGAAATTTTCCTTATTAGGAATTTAATTTATACTGTATTTTAGTTTCAATTTGTCTCTTATTTTTAAGAGGTTATTAACAGTTTTTTTTGTAATGTAACTGTTTTGGAGGTAATTAAAATATTATCTTTTATCACATATTTGAAAACAATAAATGTCATGAAAATAATGCAAAAAAAAAAACTTATTGGTCAATAGGCCTAATTTTTTGTTTATATAAAAACAGAATTTCTTAAATATTACTATTATTTTTTTATAATTTTATAATAACATTTTTAATAATAATATTTGAAGACATTAATCTGAAACACTGATGCAAAATAATCATCCTTGAAATTCTAGCAAATGAAAAGGGACAAAATATTGATGCTCTGAGGCCAGTATGCTAATTCAAAATTGAAACTTATGAGCAAGAACCTGTGTCATTTAATCGCTTTCCGTTTCTCTCGTTCTTTCCAATATTCTAATTGTTTCATGTTCAGCTGGATCACAAGACCGAACAAACTTCAACATAAATTACGTAATGATTACATAAGGATTTGTCCAGCAGTTGTGTGCATTACCACACATTTTCAAGCAGTTATTATCCATCTCCTGTGTGCCACCAGCAGGCCAACCTCAGTGAGTAATCTCCATTATGCCCAAGCACTTCCAGGAACAGAAACCGCTGTGGCCCGTAACGGAAACACGGGTGTCAGTCTGAACAATGTCACTGCCGCAGAGTGAGCGCTTCCATTAGCCGGACCGCAGCGCGCCTCAGGGCGACCACAGCTGGAGAACATATATTCAAGAGCTACGAGAAGACAGAAAGCTGCTGTAGAGCAGAAAATGTGTTTGAAGGAGGATGGAAAACAAGGAGAGCAACATCCAGCGTTATTGGATGGTGTCAGCGTAGCGGAAAGCACTTCATCTGATGAGATAGATTGAAACGCACAGGCTCTTATCAAACTTCAAAGGAGAGGATTGGAGATGAGAGCTGAAGGTGATGAATTCGAGGTCACCCAGCATCACTTCACTTATTCCTTCAGATGCTGTCAATGATAAAGTCCTGTCCTGCAGAGTGGGTTTCAAAACACATTCACTCTACCATCATTCAGAGCCTGTACACTGGGAATAAAGCAACTCGGAGTGGATGAGGATGCCAGAGCTCTGCAAGACATTGATGGAGAACAGACTCCTGGCTAGACAACTCTCAGCTGCATTACAAAAATAATCCAGAAATTATTCTGTCATTATTTACTCCCAAAGTAAATTTTTTTTTTCATTCACGCAGCTCTTTTCCACACAAAACAGCTACCATTAAAGGAATAGTTCACCCAAAAATGAAAATTTGCTGAAAGTGTACTCACCCTCAGGTCATCCAAGATTTTGATAGATTTGGAGACATTTAGCATTACATCACTTGCTCAGCAATGGATCCTCTGCAGTGAATGGGTGCCGTCAGAATGAGAGTCCAAACAGCTGATAAAAACAACAGTAATCCACACAACTCCAGTCAATCAATTCACATCTTGTGAAGTGAAAAGCTGCATGTTTGTAAGAAATAAATCCATAATTAAGATATTTTTAACTTCAAACTGTTGCTTCTGGCTAAAATATGAGTCCTCTATCCATAATATTACTTATTATCCAGAGAAAAATTCATCTCATCTGAATCAGGAGAGAAATATGCACAGATCAAGCACTGTTTACAAGTGAAAAAAGTTCTAAACACATTTGTGGGTTGATTTTGATGTGAGAGACAAGAGGAGATGGACTTTTTCACTGAAGGAAGAATTATTATGGATTACAGACTCATATTTTGACCAGAAGCGATGGTTTGAAGTTAAAAACACCTTAATGATGGCTTTGTTTCTTACAAACATGCAGCTTTTTACTTCACAAGATGTTAACTGATGGACTGGAGTGGTGTGGATTACTTGTGGATTATTGTGATGTTTTTATCAGCTGTTTGGAGTCTCATTCTGACGGCACCCATTCACTGCAGAGGATCCATCGGTGAGCAAGTGATGTAATGATACATTTCTCCAAATCTGATGAAGAAACAAATTCATCTAGGCTACATCTCAGATGGTCAGATGGTGAGTACATTTTCAGCAAATCAATTATTCATTTATCAATAAAAGCACTAAGAAAATCTCTGCATACACCAAAAGCAAGGCAGCTAAAGCCTGAGCTTATTAACTGCTTCTCACTTCAATTATATTGCGGTTAGCAAATCTGCAGACTCACCATCATTCCCTAATTAAACACGGTCACTATAATAGTATATGAGAAGACCCCTAATCATAAGCTTTGCAAACAGGAAATGACCATTTATAATTGCTATATCCTGACCACAGCACACAATTACACTGCACATAAAGGTATGAAAAGACATTAACCCTGCTCATTAAAACCAATACACACCAATCTGATGAAGCCTTTTGTCATTCTGAATCACTGGAGCTCTCAGGGACGTGTCCTTTGAACCTGAAATTGCAGTGAGAGGAAATAAAACTGGTCCTTATGCTGATCCCAGCTGTACTCCAGGAACTAGACTATGGTTTTCAAGTGACAAGTGACCCAATTTTCTCTATTAATACACTTTCCTGGTCATATTGTGAGCGTTTAATCAATCATTCATGAAAACTTTGTGGTTGACGTCACCAATCTCTATTTTTAACCCCTCCTAGACCACTTCACATTAACAAATAGTTTAAAATGAAGTCACATCCCAGATTTGTTTTCTCATTGCATATGCTCTCACTCAAAGTGTCACATTAATAAAATGGTAAAATGGGCTGTGAATGCCATTTCAGGACTTTTATGTAAGGTTTTCCAAACATTTTATTTTTGTTCCCCCTTTCCATTATGATATTAGTCAAGGTTTTTTGCTCCAAAAGAGCTTATAATTTGGTTACCATTCAAAAGTTTGGGACACTATGATTTTTTTTCTGTTTATTGAAAGGAATTAATACTTTTATTCAGAAAGCACACATTAAATTGATGTAACAAAAAGGTAACAGTACAGGCATTTATAATGTTAAAAGGATTTCTATTTTAAATAAACGCCGTTCTTGTCAACCTTCTATTCATCAAATAATTCTGAAAAAAAAAAAATGATCATGGTTTCCAGAAAAATATGAAGCAACAACACCAATTTTAACACTGATAATAATAATAATAATAAATGTTTCTTGAGCAGCAAATCAGCATATTAGAGTGATTTCTGAAGGATCATGCGACACTAAAGACTGGAGTAATGATGCTGAAAATTCAGCTTTGATCACAGGAATTAATTACATTTTAAAATATATTCAAATAGAAAATAGGTATTTTAAATTGTATTAATATTTCAAAATATTACTGCTTTTACTGTATTTTTGATCAAATAAATGCAGCCTTGGTGAGCAAAAGAGATTCTTTCAAAAATAAAAAAAATGAAAAAAATCAACCCCACATAAGGAAAAACATATTTTTGATACTAAACTCTAATAAGTTTTATAAAAACATTGTTTAATCCTAAGAAACTGAATGAAAATTATTGTCTTTCTACAGTCTACAGTTTAGAAATATTATATGGCGTTTGCAAAATTATTTTCCAAATAACACAGAAAGAGGATCTAGTTCCTGCAGCTCAAACACAGTGCTATAGCAACACTAAGGTCATGGGTTTGATTCCCAGCGAATGCATGAATGCTAAAAAAAAAAAAAAAAGCATCTGCTAAATGCATAAATGTAAATGTAGTTCCTTGGTCACAGTCAGGAAAAGCAGCTGTTCCTTGTAGTCGACAAACCTATAAATCAATCCGAACTCCTACAGGTTTATGCAAAACGTTTGTTTGTAGAGATCTAATCTCTTCTCAATAAGTTCGGAGTCCATTTCTCACCGTGCGAATAACTGGATAGAGGAAGTTTCCAGAGACACGCCGTGAATCACTGTCCTGGCTAAATGGATAGACTCATTTTCATGTCAGTTGTTTTCTGATTTAAAATTCATAATATGCAAATATGAGTCATTCTTAACCTCGAGCTACCCGTCCGATACCACTACACCATGATGATGATGATTCATGGAGAGGACACGCTCCCACCTTGGGAAAATGATGACCATTCATACCCACTCACGGCCGTAGATGCCACTCAACCACCAAGAAACTCTTTCACATTCAGAGAAGTGTACTTCATTATGACTAAGTGTCACCAACTCTTCCCAAACCACCCACAGTGAGATTTCTAACCCTGAATGTGTTGATTTGTGCTAACAGAACTACAGTCCAGTCCAGAAGTCTGAGGCCACTAGCAAAAACGCTGCTGTTTTGCATTTTTACTGATTTGATACAACATCAAAAACATCTTTATATACATGAACAAAACCAACATGATTTAAGCATCTTGAGCTTCAGTGGAAGCAAGAACATCTGACCTTTGCAAAAATTAATTTGACCTTTAACCTGGACTCTTTTTTTCCCAGAACTTTTTCTTGTTTTAAAAATAACCCACTTTTTCAGTGTGCTCCAGTGTTATTTTAGTGTCATGGAGATACTATTATAGTTTTTATTAATATTTTGAATTAGTTTTTGTTTTCATTTTCATTTTTAGATAAAGTTTTAGTAATTTTGTTGATTTTGTTATTTTTATTAGTTTTTTTGTATCTATTTAGTTTATTTTTATTTCAGTTTTACTTTTAGTTATTTTAGTACATCAAGTCAAACTAAATGAAAATGAGAAATGTTGCCTTGGAAACTAGCTGAAATAAAGTTTAATTTTTTATATATATATTTCTATATTTTTAAATATATAATTCAGTAATTTTGTTGTATGTTTTCGCTGTTGTTATTATAATATTTTTTTATTATTTTATTTCAGTTTTTCATTCAGTTGTATTAGTACATCAAATGAAAATGAGAAATGTTGTCGAGGAAACTAGCTGAAATAAAATAAGTTTAAGTTTTTTTATAGATTTAATTTTATTTCAGTTAAAGTTTATTTTATTTCAAATAGTAAACTTTTTATGGTTTTAGTTATAGTTAATTATAATAACCCTGATGTGGTCTCAGACCTCTGGCACCTTGTACATGTATTCATGCCATTTCATATCAAAAATTTAAATTATCAAAATTATCAAAAGCCCAAATAGAATAGAATATTAAAATGGTCTGAAAGATCATGTGATACTGAAGACTGGAGTAATGATGCTGAAAATACAGCTTTGCATCACAGGAATTATTCAAATAGAAAACAGTTATTTTAAACTGTAATAATATTTCACAATATTACTGTTTTTACTGTATTTTGAATCAAATAAATGCAGCCTTGGTGAGCAGAAGAGAATTTTGGCCTCTTATACATGTCTTCACCTCATGACATTTCATATGAAATATTTAAATGATCAATAAAAGCCCAAATAGATCCTGATATTGACTGAATGTATTGCCAAAGCCAGAACAGAATATACTCAATCGGGTCAGAAAGATGCAAGAAATTCATAGGATCAAAAAAGCTTTTTATGTGGAACAGAAAAATTAACCCAAAAATAATAGAAAAGACTTAACATTTTGTTGTTAAAAAGTGGTGTAATTTCAGTATTAGCAGTCGCAATTATTCAGACATGCAGGGTTTGAACATTAGAGATGCATTTGTGAATCCTGGATAAATGGTGCTGTTAAATTAAACCCAAATTGACTCTTCCTGACTGCCGTCATTTGGTAATGGCATCCTATTTGGCTTTCATCAGTGGGATTGACTGTCACACTGTATGCTCATCAAACACTGGACAAGCGTGCATCTATAAATGCACAATAAAATGGCATTTGGCATTGAAATTGAACAGCGTTCATGAAGATTTGTCAGCTCTTAGGACAAAACAAGCACAAGAATGAACATGAGTCACAGTAATTAGATACAAACTGTTGCAAATACTCTAGCATTAGTTATGTTTATGTAAAATGCATGTAAAATGAACAAACTGTTCTATTGCTTATATAAAACCATAAAAGGGTGCACAATGGTACTGTTTAAATCTAAAAGCTAAACTTCAAAATATATTAAAGCATTATGAAATTAAATAGGTATTGTGAATATATCTGAAGAGTTGAATATATAGAATATTTAGGGCTGTCAATTTAAATTAATACAATTAATTATTTAATAACACACACATATATATATATATATATATATATATATATATATATATATATATATGAAGAAACATGCTGCAAACCACACAAAAGAAGATATTTTAAAGAAAGACATTGAACCCCATTGACTTTCATTTAATGGACAAAGACACCTGCACATTTTTCAAAATATCTTCTTTTGTATTCAGAAGAAGAAAGTTAGTTGGAAGGACATAAGGGTGTGTAAATGATGAAACAATATTCATTTTTGGGTGAACTCTCTCTTTTAGCCACATTTTAAAAGCTGAATTGTTTATGTCTTCACATGGCTTCTTAAAAACAGCAAGATGTGACGCAACGGCCAAAAGCATCAGGTTTCATGTTTACACAGACCAGCGTTTAAGACATCAGAGCACATGGAACCCAAGAATAAGAACTAACTCAACTCAATGGATTTGTGTGGCCAGCAAGTACACAAAATCATACAAAACATACAAGATGCTCATTTCCAAAGCAACTTGTATCTAATCTATTCAATGCCGTACTCGTTTGCCACAATAACATGCCTTGAAGTGATAGTAAATTAACACTGCATTCATTTACTCACCCTCATGCTGTTCCAAACCTTTCTTTTTTCTGCAAATGACAACAGAAGATATTTTGAAGAACATTGGGAACCAAATAACATTGGACCCCACCGACTTTCGATATTAAAATATCATCTTTGTGTTCCACAGAAGAACGAAGTGATGTAAATAATGACAAATTTTCCCTACAACTCTTCGTTTAAGGGCTTTTCTGAGCAGATATTCCTATATGCAATTAACTGTGAGTAATCTGAATAATATATCTGCATATCATGCATAATAATTCAAATAAAATCTATAATAAGCCGAAATAATATTGTACAATATATATACGTTTTCGAAACAGAAATATGCAGCAGGAAAAAAAACAAATATGCACCAATGTGGATGAAATTCAAGCGATATGAATTTTTTGAACTCATCCATGTTCAGTCCACAAGCTCTAGGGAAGCAGCCTGATCTGATTTGGGCAGCCTGTACTATAGCGCAGTACCCACAGGACATATTTGCACAAACAAAACATTACTTTCAAGCCTTGGTTTGGTTAAACTCCTCCATTCTTCTCCTTTAAACTCCCACCACAAAAACAAAACCAAACTGCAAAAAGCATAAAAAGCAAACAGCACGCATCAGTTGGAAACACTTACCATAGTTCATCAGTAGTTGAGATTGCTCATGGCGTTTACAAAGATTCTTTCGCTTTTACTCTAGAAGGAGAAGGAAAAATTCAGTGCGCTGCTCAGCGTTCCAACTCCATCTGATCCCTCAACAGGCTGCAGAGCTTCTGGAGTGCTGGCGGCACATTTGATGATATGAGCAACAGGCTTCGGCTCCCTCCCTCTTTACACACACATCAACAGCTCTGACATCAGAGGTGGGATGTGCCCTTATTCTAAGAGCTTTTGAGAGATATCCATAGCAACCAACCAACTGGCAAAGGAAGGACTCCTTCTTTTCCAGCAGGAATAGCCAAGTGTCTTTGAACTGACGGCCACATATGCATCCCCTTCAGCGCTGAGTGATTTTCATTGTGTCTTTAGCGTTTAGGTATGGGCTCAACATCTGCTGCAGGACTGCGTGTGTTTCTGGAGATGTTCATGAGTATTTAGCAGCGTAGGATGATATTAGAGAAGGCAACGGGAGAACAGAAACTGGAAGTTAGTTTCTTAAACCATTACAGATGTGTTGTGGAGATTTTTTCCTTTTTTCCAATTGGAATCAAAATTTGCTGTATTTACTTTCTTAAAGAAATATACAAAGTTTGGTACAAGTTAAGCTCAATTGACAGCATTTGTGGCATTATGTTAATTAGCATACAAATTCATTTCCACTTGTCACACTTCTTCTTAAAATCAATCAATCAATCAATCAATCAATCTGGGTTAAGGTGAGACACTTACAATGGAAGTAAATGTTTGTAAGGTCTGTTTTGGGTTTCTGTTTATGTTCTTGTTTTCATGTCTTTTATTTTGAAGTTCTGTCATGGTTCCTGTTTGTGTCATGTTTCC